>DWMF01001293.1:0-11811 GCA_018244815.1 Parelbella polyzona | reverse complement strand
TTTGGTATGTCTGTCTCTATACATATATCAATGGACGGAAGTATCTTACCTGCGTTGTTGTAAACATCAAATTCTTTTTTCATAAAAGTTTACGTACAATTAAAAAAAAAAATCTTTCAGTTTCATTTTCGGAAATTCTTTTGCCGTATGTTTTGTTACCAGCAGCATAAAGAAAGATAATATGATGCAAAGGTTTCGGGACGGATATGAATCTAACAGTGACCAAAACGTATTGCATCACAGATTTAATTATGATCCTCCATTTATCGGAAGTTACACTCTTGTTTTATGTAGGTATAATACCAATTAAAAACATATTTTATTGCCCTGAAACACAGCTAAAAGAAACCAACAGAGAACTTACCAAAAAAAAAAATTGAAAATTAAAATATGTTTTTGGATGTACATTTGATTGTATAGGTATTTCTCACGCCCTTCTCCCTGTAGTGTTAGGCATGAGTAGTTTATGAATTCTTTGGTACTTAACGGTTCTCTGTTTTTTTTAATTTACATTATGGTCATCGTCAGTTTCAGCCTTTAAGAAGACCCAATAAACTAGGGGCAAATTTCTAGAGCAGTTTAATTTTCCTAAGTCGGTTTACGAAGCAAATGGCCATCAGTTTTTTCACTCGATTATTAACTTGTGTAACATAGAATTCTCAGGACGTCGGTTATTTATGCCATATTTGCTTTTAAAAGACATTAGAGTTTCGATTACTTCAAGATACTTTTAGCTTTTAACAATTTTGTATAGACAGGATGGACATTGCAAATGATGACTACGGCAGTACTTATACGGTCTCTTGCCGGCCAAATGTGCCCGGCGAGTGACATGGTTTCGCAAACTGACACTATCTATCGGCGAAGGTATTAAAGTAGTTAACAAAAATAAAACAAAACTCGTCCCGAAATTACACCGTTAAGAGATACCCCTTGTAACGGTTAACATTTAATTTAACAGAGTGCCGAGAGTTCTCTTTATCGCCTTTTTTCTTTGAATTTTCTGTAACTGTATCTATATGGTTTGTAGAGCCTATGACGACAAAGATGAAGTTTGGAACTAATCGAACAGAGTTATCTGTTTAACCATCATCGCTAATATTAATTTTCTGTAAACTTCAAACTTCAAACTTCATTTATTGTGGAACACAGGTTACAAGATTGGATGTCATATTTAAATTAACTATTTTCTCCGTATTCCCGTAAAAACAGAATCTTATCAATACGTTACAAGATTGTTAGTATATCAGCTTTATATTATTTCAAATCGCTTTCGACGCTAAAGAATAAGAAATTATTTGAATCTATTCAAAGTTAAAGCATTATGCGCTTCATTATATAAACATTGGCAATAGGCTCACCACCTATTCCATGGGACTTAAACGTATCTGGTGAAACGTGGGAGTGTACTACACTTCTCTGCCTACCCCTTCGGGGATTACAGGCGTGATGTTACTCTGTTACTTTATATAAACAAAAAACAAAGTTGTTAGAATTAGGAATCACTAGTGGTTCGTAACAAAGACAATAAAATTGTATAAATGGTGTTAATGATATCCGCAGTTTAACATATTAATGTACAAGAGTTCAAAATATTTGGTTTTTCATTTATCATCTTCGAAAAATTACCCGAACTTGATGTACGAGTAGCTTTATAATAAGTAATTGATTTGTTTGGTGAAGCATGAATCAAAGCAAAGGGTAATGATCATATGCCAAGGGTCATAAAACGAAGAGCAGAAGATCGAGCTCAGTGGCGCACTATTGAGGAGGCCTATGCCCAGCAGTGGACTATAACGGGCTGATGATGTTTATAGTGTCATCAAATAATGTCTAGGAAATATTTTTAGTTGAACTGCATGTTGTTAAAGGAAATAACACTAAATGTAAATACTAGTTCAGACAATCTAATATGGTTATATGCCGGAAGACAGGGACATTTTAACTTGATATCTAGATGGTAAGTGTCCAAATACGTTTAATAACGTTCATCTCCTATTTCTTAATCTGTCGGATTTCATTGAAACTGTTAAGTGATTAATTCATAATTTTTTCAGTTCTTATTTGAGAAATTTTCCTGACATCTTGTAATTTATAGATGGACATAGACTTGAAATGCCTAATAGCTGAGAGTCGGGATCTGTGTCCGGTTGTGCAATTGTTTCACCCCCGTTTCGCGGGACCTGGGTATCTATATCATAACAGACAAAGAGTGTATTACACTTTTCTACCTGCCGCTTCGCCGAAATACAAGCGTGATCTGATGTTATGCCATGTTTTTAAGGCATATTACCACAATAGGTGATTCTGTGCTAATAATTCGAATTTTTCCACCAATTTTTAAATGTACAATATTGCTTCGATAATTTTGTTTTAAGTAATTAAAATTCAATTTGGTTTTGAGATGACCCTTAATTTCGCTCGTTAATTAATCTGTCTCGATATATTTGTACTCAAATTTCTATATTTACTTAATTAACCTACACATTAAAATAATTATTGCACCATTTTGTCTATTTATATTCTTAACAACGATCAGGTACTTGTTTTAAATCTTTAAAATGTGTCAATCAACTTATGTAGGTATAATACGTAATTTTAGTATTGTTATAACGTGCAACGCAATTTCAAGTCAGCAAAAACTTGAAAAACACTTCTCAAAAACAATAGTTTGTTGTCATCATTAAAAATAGAAACTTACCATATTTTACGACATTCACAGGAAATTATACCATAGATGACACTTAGATTTTGTATATTTCTATTATTTTAGGAAATAATACGTACTTTAGTTGATGACAATCACGTCACCATAGCAACCGGAGCAGACAAAATGGCGAACGCTCGCACATGCGCACACCAGGCCGAACGCGGTCGGACTGCCGGTTTCGCGCCAACGTAGTTTAGCCTCCGTCGGGCTCGCCGCCTTGTCTTTGCCCAAATGATTGCTCGCGTCGTTCCTTCAAACCGGAAAGGTATGACAATCGATTCTAGATTCTACGCTCCTTTAGACACGGCACAAGCAACTATCTATGGAACCGCTAATGTGACGCATATTGCACTTGAACTTCACTTCCCTAACCAATTTTTTATATTGCTGTTATAATCTTACATTACATTTACCCCTGTAATATAAAGCCTTGCTTTCTGTTTACGCATTATTCGTTTGTCTCTAGTAGTTTAAAATATTAATATAAAAATCCATGCACCTAATAAAATAAAAAAAAATTTCATCTACAAGATTGATACATTCATATCTTTCACATTTATTTATTAATAAACTAAATTCGTAAAAATTTACAGACGTCTTAAAAACTATGTTAATAAAATTCTTTTTAAACGATACCTGGTGAGATATTGAAGTGTTGTCAATGTGTACAAGTAATGTAATAATGTTAATATACAATGTTAAACTATAAATTTATCATTGAGTAAAGATGAGTATGGCTTTGTACAAAACATATAAATACCTTAAAACATAATACATTTTCTAAGTAATTGTTATCATAACTAGATTGAATACAACCGCTACAAAAACCGCTAGATGGAAATGTTCGTCTAGAGATGTATAAAACGGAAGACTTGAATCGAACAGTTGATGATTGAATAGATACAGCTCATTTGAATCTTCTCAAAATAAATACATAAGTAAACATATCCGCGCTACGGGAAGAAATAAGAAATATAAAGCCAATGGTAAACACTGTCGGAATTGTGGCAGTATCGGAATGATATTGGAACCAGTCTCCAAAAGAATTGATTACGTGGGACGGGGCTTTTTAACACGGAAAACGTAGTGTCATAATAACCATAAAATATGATCTGTATGCTTTGTGATTTTATTTATGAAGTTTGAGCATACGTTCTTGTGGTGTAGAGAAATAACGTAACGTTGAATACATAATCATATAAATCAAAATTCGAGAAGATATAGTGGGTAATGTTTATGTTATATTATGTATACGTATATTATGTAGAAATATGCACAATCAAGAGAACCTAATATTTACTAAATAATGTTTTTTATTTACCTACACAATTTCTAATCTGCAAGGCTATAGAAATGTATTCAAAGCATTGGGATATTGAACACCTGCATTTTTATTTAATGGCTTTGTTTATTTACATGGTTCGAATCCCCATAAGTTTCTATCGGAACAAGTTCATTAAGTTACCAACTAGTAAATCCACTTAAGGGACGAAACATCTCTACCGTTATGTCAACATCGATTATTTATTATGTCATCATCACTTTGTCCACCTCCGCGCTATGATTACGTCTTGTTTGTTTTATTTATTTTTTCTTTCGTACTGACAATGTTTACAACGCCAGTATTAACTAAGCCTATAAGTTTTATTTTTTCAGAAGGGCAATTAATTTATTTGGCAGAACGTGAATGTGCTTAATTCGTAGTATTAAACAGGCCATGAATTTTTCATTTACAACATTGACAAAATTGATCGAAATGACATGCTATACTTTTTTAATAAAAGCAGCTGAACCAGTTATGTAGTCAGTCGCGTTTATGGTCGCAAGAACACTGACGAAAACGCAAAAGACCAATTAAATTAATAACTCAGTGCACAACCAGTTTTTGGACCAGATATGGTCGAGTACTACCGGGCAAAAATGAAACTTGTATAACAATGTCACTTGTTCTTCGGGCCAAAAAGAGACATTGAGATTATTGAATAGATATTAAAATTATACGGCCGATGTTGGTAGACATATAAGAGAGGTGGTTATTTAACTGAAGTAAAGACGTCTATTAATGCTTAACATGTCATTGCGATTAAAAAGAGCGCAACCGTTTATGTACGTTTTCAAATGTCTGACTTGCCGTAAATTCTTATGAAATGGTATAATATTTTCTGAGCGGATTAAGATGTGACAAGAAATTTTACGCTTGAATAAATTTATCCCAAGCTCTAGAGACTCTTTAGTCCCTAGAAATGTTTAGTACCAGAAGCATCTTCTGTTATTCATAATTTTTACGCATATAACTATTTCTGCCGGGAGCACATAGTGTTTGCGTTGTTGTTTTCCATTTAATTATTAACGATTATACCTATCGTTATGTGGGTCTACGAAATGTGTATGGGTGGCATAGACAGGGATTCGTTAAGATAGATCACCTTTGTTACAAATAGTTGTAAGTACTGACACAATTGGCAATATGATTCCAATCGGCGTAATCGAGCATGAATGCCTGTTCTTAGAGTGGAGTTGAACATTATAGTATGATCCCAGCGTAACGCTAGGAATGCGCAACAACAACGTTGGCTTCGTAAAAAATACATCAAAAGATATTGCATCTTCATCAGAACAATCCATCAGAAACAAAAACGCACAAATTACTCTCGTGTTTCTCAGACCAAATCGTATGGTCACGAATTTTGGGCGAAAGGATCAGCGATATACAACTTTGTAAGTGGAAAGGAGACGAAAAATTCGTGTTACGCCTCCTGTGAATGTTCCCACGGCGCGCCTGATGATATGTAAGTACGTTGATACTTAGCGATGCGACTTCAATTATTATCATCGTTTAGGCTTTCGCTTTTATGCACTAATGAGATGTAATTGTTACGCGATTATAAAGTGTTGTCTCTGTAAATCACAGTGACATCGTTAACGGTACATGCATAACTTTCCAAGGTCAAGAATAAAGATCCTCGGAATGGGAAGCTGAAATAGAAACGTCGATACTGTCAGTCATAGTATATCTTCATAAGAAATTATAAAGAAAATCGCGACCAGGTGTTCAATTTCAGATAGGTAACAATGAAAGTTCGAATTATGAAAATTGATTACATTAGTTCGCGTTCACCGAATTCGATTCGGCCCAGTTTGCTACATTCGCATCAACACCAGATTTTCGTAAATAGATATCAAAAATCGATTTTCTAACAGTCAAAAATGGAGCTTCAATTTGTCGAAAATCGATCTCCGGTGTTCGAAATTAATATTCACCAATCGAAAATTGATCTCATTTAATCACAATTCATAAAGCTAATAATTTCAAATTTATTTGGAAATTTCATTAATTTTTTCATAATGTTTCTCCATAGTGCTTTACGCAATTTCTTTTTATAATATCTATTAAAATCAATTAAAACATAAAATTGCCAATATTTTTTTTTGATTAATTGATAAACAAACCTCTTGCAACCAACTAAAGGTAGAACAAATTAATTTATATCAAGCATTTTTTATTAGCCTATTAAATTATGTGCCTATTAATCGCTCTCGATATTCCTTTATTTCTAGATTTTAACAACGTAACGTAACATTACGCCCGTAATCCCCGAAGAGGTGGGCAACTTAGTGTAGTACAAACTCACATTTTACCAATTACGTTTACGTCCCACAATGGAATAGACTGTAATGTTAACAGTTCTACCACATGTTGTAGGTACATTACACACTCTATTTATTTTTGCATTAAGGATAATATTATGAAGTTAATACTACTAAAACCATTATGATTACTGTGATCCTTCGGGTTTAGCTATCTGTGTCATCTTCATGACACTGTGCTGTCGTGGCGCACGACACGTCACGTAGGTGAGAACGCGTGACACTACGTATTATGTTCACAGTTACATGCATTGCAAGTAATGTATGCATGCAAATCTCAAATCGTTGATAATTTGACTGGCCCGTAGTTCTAGTGAGCAGTAAATCTCACTGCCGAACCGAGCCTTCTGTGGGTTCGATTCCCATCCGAAACAAATATTTGTTTGCTGCGCACAAGTATTTCTTCTTTGTCTGGGTGAAAACAAACAGATAAATTATATAAATCTTTTGGGATCCGAGAGGCCGTGTGTGGTAATGCCCCAAAATATTTATTTATTTTGAGGCCATTATTCGAATCTACTTACATGTGTCTATATTGTCTTTGAATTCTAATGCCCTCATTCGCAGCATGCAGTCAAATAGTTACCAATACTATTTTTATACAAAGAAGGTTCTTATACTGGAAGATATACTAAATCCGACTCAATTCACATTTATGGTTATAGATTAAGCGATTTACAGAGGACCTTAGTCATTTATATACATATGTATAGATCTATCTTGACTATCGGTCCCCTATTAGTGGTAACTGCGTAAAAATCCCTCGGGTAGCTTCTAAGATCCAAGTAAGAAATTGGAGAAATACATAGAAAAATTCACATTCTCATCGCCTTAGATAGACCAGCTAAAATAAAACTGAAATAAATGATGTCTTCTTCAGTTATTTACTTATTGTTAGTTAACTATATTTTATATTTCTCTATTTAGTGTTTTGGATCATAGCACACAGTCAGTTAATCAGATTTGGCTTTTTATAGCAATAGTCAGAACAGTAGGGGACTCATTAATATACCCTGAGGTACCCCTGACTCGAAAATTTCTTTCGGCTATAAAAAAGCAAAACAAAAAAACGCTAAACGCAAACATGTTTTACACGTCATTCCTTGTAAACCGTCGGCACATCGTTAGTAGTAAGAATTAACTTACGACACAGAGAGAACAGATTTTGATTTATCGTTGGAAAGAAACGAGCCGACGAGGTATTATAAATGAAATGGATTTTATTGAATTTGGCTGCGGTGCAACAAATTTTAATTTGGGAGACTTAAAGATTTAATGATGCGAGTAGGCTGGTCGAGCGTAGCGCTGGATTAAAGGAAACGATTATAAGACTGGTCGGCTTATCAACTTAAACTATGATATAGTAAAAGTTTGATATAATTAACAGTACAGTAGGACTGGTATAAAGTTATAGGAATAATTCAGAGAATGTCATAGAAATAAACTTAGGAACTCAGCCTGCTCCAATATAATGAACCAGACAAGATCGGTAAAGATGTTGAACAATTCCTCGCTCTGAAATTGTTAAGCAAGCAAGTACAATACAAGTACAGTATAAGCAAGCGATAATATTTTGAAAATCCCGAAAAGAAAATATTGTCATCAACTTAAACTAAATTATTTTTAGCCGGAGAACTAATCGCTTTAGTTGAAACTGTGTTTATTGTTTATTGATGGCGTTCACTGCAGAACTTTACGAAATTAGGTACAGTCGTAAAGTTACGTAATATAATGTCCCCATCAGAATCAAACAAAGACTGCCGTTCATTTTAATTTACAAAGATTTTAACGACAAATAACATAACGAAACCTTTAATGATTGTACAAAGAAATACTTTATTCATTCATGATGCCTTTTTTGACGTATTTAAGGAAAGGACTCGAGGTTCACTTAGACAGCTGTTTTCAAAATGTTAGTGCATACTCATATATAAATATTTCGTTAACATCTTTGAACTATACATATTTGATTAGTCGTTAAATTTGAAATTAACAGTATTCTTACTTAAGTTATTAATTTGTTTCAGTTTAACTGCAATCTAGGTATTTCAATACTCGCAATGCTTCAGTTAAACATAATGAGGAAGATTAACGCGTAATAAAACGGTACCGTACTGTAACTTTCATTTTGAAATGAGATCACCGTCTAACTTAAGCGCTCTTTGCACACTCGTTAAGTAGGTATTTATTAAGGGTTCTTAAAAGGATCTATAAAGGATTAAGGATTCTTCTTCTTGAAAACAGACGTCAAAGATTGATCTTCTACTAGTTATAATTAGAGAGATTAAACACAGTAAACAAACCAGTTACGTCATAATTGTGTATCAGTGCTGTGGTACATATAGCGCGGACAGTACTATTCCACACTATATTATTATGTAATGAGATCCTTATACAGGAAAATCCTACAAGTATATGAGATTATATTACTTAAAACGTTTGTGTCGAACACTCGTGCGAACGTCGTATCAGAGCGGGTGTGTGGTGTCACTCTAAAAGTTTAATCAAACATCCGATTCAAAGGGATCTGGGTCGTATTGGGCAGCCGTTGCATGGCTATTGGTAGCTCCGAATTATCTATTACTTGGTTCCATTGCGATAGTTTTGTCACCGATTGCTGGCTGGTCACAGCTCTCGCCCCAGTGGTAAGGGTTTACCTCCAACCACAATATTGTAATACAATACAAAAATGTTACTTAAACGCCTTTTATTTATCTTAGGTAATAGCTACGATAATAACACTAATAATGTCTCTACCTACCCACGTTTACCTGAATTATGCTGGCATATGTATTTATATATAATCCTTGAAATATTTAACAATAAAAAACAATGATGCATATAGAAAGAGCACGTCCTATCTGTAAGTATAGAGACGATTGACACTCGGTGCTACTCTCCTAACCTGTAAAGGACCTGGCGTGATGATATAATTATAACAATAATAATCAGGGATTTATTATGGATAGCAAGAAATCGATAGTAGCAAAGACTGAAGTGTACAAGTGTAAGGTTTTATGTAATACAGATCAAAAGTACCATAAAACATCGGTTGTAACAAACTCTGCATGTTTTTACACTCGACATTATGAAACGCCTTTTGTTCCTAATACATAAAAACTACACGAGATAAACCTCGCATTTGTTCAGTTTATTCTTTGTTACCATTCTTTACGTAAAAAAAACAGGTCAACGAGATGCAGTGGTTGCAGTGACCGAAGCCCTACGCAGGCATGGATAGCGATCCACTCTACTAACACGATAGGCATTTATTACATTACTGTTTAAATAGTACATAATAATATGTATGTTGGGAACCACTGTATATCCTTTGGTTTAGTTCTTGTCCGTTATAACTCAGAAATCTTCATGTTTACGGCGGGAAAACTCATGCTACCTGCATTTGCTGCTACCTATAAGCCCTAATGTTTCTCATTTTAACAAAACCAATGCCAAATAGTGTTACGATAAAAGGGCCTGTGCTAATGTCGATGATGACAGTAAATCCTACTCTGTATTCTACAACCATAATAATGGTAACTTGGTCTTAAGTGAAAACTTTAAAAACTTAAAATTATTATTTAAAATCACAATTCAAGAATGTGACCACAAATTAACCTATTTAGACGATTAAATAACACATTAACTTTAAATTCATGACAACATTAAAAATCGATTGCGTTACGAAAGTAAATGTTCCAAAAACAAAACACCAATCTGACCATAGATAATCAATTTTTTATACCACACATTTGATTGTGAGAAAAAACACAAGAGTCTATTCCCTAAAGGCTTTTTTCGGGCACACGCGAATATAACTCAAATGTACTTAGACTTAAGTAATACATTTCTATGATGGACGGATTTTGTTAACCTCTAATACAGTTCATCAAAGAAAAGAAAATGCATTGTAGATGTAAACTTAGATACTAACATCGTATTGTCTCTGAGACGGTAAACTATATCTAATAACTTCTGGCTTATTAAAGTAACATAGACAATAGTGCGGATGAGCAGTATTTCATTTTAAACAGTTATAATAATTAACAGTCAACAGTTATAATAATCTGACGCATATCTATTATATATTCATAACCTTATAAGCACGGCAGGTGTTTAAGACCGATAGAATATTTGCCACTGGGAGCTCCCTGCCTATCCCGTAATGGAACTGGCATTATGATATATGCAATAGAACTAATAACGTTATAACATAATTTCTTTTAACCACTAACTAATGCAGTGAATCGGATTCTAACATTTGTTGTAATAACCTATAAATAAATAACTATTCTATTAGAAGATTCAATAATAATGGGTGACAGTTCAAATCTAAAATCCAAGCCATTTTATTGAGTATGTGGTTATATATAACTTTAATTGTTCACTGCCTTGTTGGTCGAGTTGGTAGCAAGCGTGCCTATCTATCGAGAGGTGCTGGGTTCGATCCCCCGCTCGGGTACTAATGGACTTATCTATCTTGAAATTTTTAATAGTGACTCAGAATTTGAATTAGTGCCCGGTACATGGCAATTGGTTCTCCCGCAATTCTATAATGCGACATAAAGGTAACTATTAAAACGTGGCAGATTACTTCATTTCTTTGCCTACCACTTCGGGGATTATAAGCGAAATGATAATTTAATTGTGTCTGAATTTATGAATGGCCTTTTCATCTGGCAAACTGATGTATTAATGGTCTTTTCAGTTTTCACTTTACGTGGCAAATTGTAAAGCTGTACCATTAAAAACTGATGAAACTGAAACTAAAAATTTATGTATTAAACAATACCCTTTATAATTTACTGATACGTCTGTTTTCTACTATACTCTATGCAAGGCTCGTGTGGCTGCTATTTTTATAATTTTTACGGTCATTAGAGTTGCCCTAAAAATTGCTCCAATTCTTGACATAACTCCTTTGAAGTTCCCGTGGATCATTTTACAGCGATGCGATAGTAATGCGGTCCATTGATAGGTAGATGTGAGGAGCGGAAATAAAAATGATATTTTTAGATAGGTACGTTTGTTTGTGCGTTTTATAGTTACTTAGTTGTTTCATTCTTTATTAACTTACATTTCGTATTTGACATTTTGATGTAAAATTGTAATATTGAATTAGCCAAATATATTTGAAGCTTATGATATTACATCCTGCTATCGTCCAATTCGTAACGTCATTATAACATTTTGCAAATTATCAAAACTCGTAGTTTTTCAAATCGTTTGACTGGAAGGCAATGCTTTAAAGATTCAAATTCAAAAGATTTTCTTTATTATAAGGTATATAAATACACTTAATGAACGTCATAACAAATCTTATAACGCTATCGGTACTAAAGAAATTTACCACATAAGTTAACAATAATAATGGACAAATAAATAATAGTTTAAAAAAACTAAAAAATACGCTTTTATTGCTAATCAAACTAAAAACTAGAAAATAATTTCAA
>DWMF01001292.1:0-11813 GCA_018244815.1 Parelbella polyzona | reverse complement strand
GGCTCTATTGCCAACTATGAGATGACTCATATCTCCCATTTAGTATGGTGGCAAATGATTTAGAAAAACATTGCTAGGAGTGTACTCGTGTGGCAGCGAACGTGTTAAGCAAACACTATTAAAAAGTGTGAGTGAAAACATATCATTTTCTAGAAGTGACGATTGTAGTACAGTTAACCCTCCTATAACACGGCATCCTATAACATGATTCCGTTATAACACAATAAGAAAACTGCAAAATCCTTTATTCTCAGATTAAATAAAGGAGAAAAATATCAACTCCTCATACAACACGATTTTACACAATACAGCATTTTTGAGGAACCTAACTATCGTGTTATAGGAGGGTTACCTGTATTAATACTTATCTTTACACCAACATGAACACCGTCACAAACATATACAATAAAACAGTACTGGCAACATACAGACAAGAGACATTTCAATTATAAGTAAACAGCATGCTTAAAAGAATAGGAATAATAACAATATAAATTGAAATTCTGGGTTAAAAATTACTGCACCAAATAAATAAATCGCACAGCGACAAAAGTACAGTCTAAATAATATCAAATATCCTATTAAATTTAAGATTTTACAGTAAAAAGGCAGAAAAAAAAACCAAATGTCATACTAGATTCCAATTGTCACATCATGCTTCTAGTCTTAGAACATAAACATGTCACAAAAATGTGTGCCTACACATTTTTGTAAATACTTCTTTAAATGCACCATGGATTTAAGCCCACATTATCATTGCCTTACTAGGCCACCACATGCTGACAATTAAAAATAAAAATACATTTCTCATTCTTTTGCATACCTAAATTGATTCATATTAAATACCTTGGCTTAAACAATAAGTAAATCACTATTTAGAATAAATGAAAATTGCCAAGATATATTGTTGTATTTGTATATCATTTTACCATATCTAAAATTTTGGTAATTAACCGTAGGTGCTTGGTAGCTTGAAAGTTGGGTCAATTTGAACCAAATGGAATTGTATTCATTTCAAGAAAAATATTTGCTCTAACGGTGTTATAGTGAGAAGTGCACAATCTTGAATCCAGTTGTGGTAATAAATGCATATGAATGATGTCTATCAATGGATTATAGTGGGCTGAAAGGCTAATGATGACAAACTTAGTTGCAAATCAATTGAGTACTTTTGCATTCTGATATACTATTTTAATTATTACAAATAAATTAAATTTTATTATTAAATGTCTTGTGTGTGTCTATACACATCATTACATATGTATCCGCTAAACTCATGTACCTATGTTGTTCTGGGTGGCCTGACTGATCAGTTTTGAACTTATTTATGGTCCACCTTTAGAAGCTAATGCCGATAAGTTATGTTGTGGTGCAGAGCTCATAAAATTATTGAACACTCCTTATAACATAAAATATGATAAGCATATTATCATTATCAATTATGTTGAACAATATGTTACACTCCTTCATACCCTAAAATGTGAAGTTTTGCATTGTAAGTAACTGGTGAAATATAGGAGTATTCTACACTACCTGCCTACCCCATTTGGGATTGTGTGTTGGGGTGTGATGTTACATTTGTTACTTGAAATGTTTAGATGATACTATATATTTGGATGACAATATGATTATGTAATTATATAATGAAATGAAAAAATTTTCTTTCTTATTATTTATCAATGATCAGGTGTTGTAATAGTCTTTTGATTTAATATTAGTATGTACAGAAGATATATGATAATATATTTGAATGTTGATAATGTTTACAGCTGCTAATAATACCAGTAAGTCACTTTACATACTGCAATTTTTACACACTCTCCTCATAATGATACTGTGGTTCTTGTATATCAATGGATATGTTAAATCTGTGTGAAGTTACACAGTCCTCCATAGATCTGTGTTTAAATGTTTAAATGTGTGTTCTTTATGTGTAATACCCACTAACTAAGCTGGTAGTTATTGGTTGCTAAGTAATATTATAAATCAATACATCATAATAAATCACTAGTATAAAGTAAAATTTGCTTTTGAGGTAAAGGTGTTTTTTGTTAACTACACCCGTTTTAAACAGAAACTCAACACACTGGAGATTTAAAAAAATACCGTACATATCTAGAAAAATAAAAAAAGCATTTATCTAAAACCATAACTAGCCGCCATTAAATGAATTACTTTAAAGAAAATTTAACGCAAATTAACCCATTAAAATCGTAAAATAAATTAAAACAGAAAAGAAACTGGCAGGAAACGGGAAATATGTCAAAAATAAAAGAAATTATATTCGACTAGAGGCCGCTTCTTTGAAATAAAAATGTACACACAAAAGATACGTTGAAATTCGGAATTAGAAACCTGCTGGGCATCTCCTTTAAGCGCAGCTTCCTTTTGTTTCATCTCGATTTCCCAGCTAGTTATGTCTCTTATATAAAATTCCACTGTATCCCCATTCTCTTTAACTTGGGTCTGTATTTGCCTTGCCGTTTTTTGCATTTTTATTCGTAACAAATTTCCTTTACAAAGAAAATTTCTTTACCTGCTAGATCGATACAACCAGCATTTGGCAAATGTCAAATTCGACGAAAGATATTTTATATGTCATTTTTAAACAATGTAGTGTTCGGAAATTACTTGTTCTAAAACAAACAGATGTCATATAAAAATAGCGTGATTTTTAATGCGCCCAATTTTATTAAATCGAAAATTGTATTGACATATTAATATAATATTATGAAAACAATTTTTCCAAATGAAATTAATTTTAGTTTTTTATATAATGTGGCAGATGTCACTGTTTCCAATTTATGTAAAGAATTTACGTCAGAAGGGCTTTTGTATTAATTTTGTTCGCAAATTCATGATTATATTTAAATTACGTAATTCTACAGACTTAGTGATGCCCACATTTCTGAAAGTCTGTTTTCAATTGTCGATATAAGTGTTATCCTTTCTATATCTAGAGTACCTTCTTTAACGCAGATGAGAATTGCGCAATGAATATGTATGTAATTTGCATAATTATACAAAATATCTCAGTTATTTTAGATAGGGTTAGTTAATTATAATACAATTCATCAAAATTTTTTCGTCGTTTTACTGTTATACAAGGGTCTCAACTCAGAACGAGAATGGTTAGTGGCTTCACACGCCACTGAATGAAAATATTGTTGCCATCTCTATGGTGTGCAGGTCTCACTACAATATTTTCCTTCACAATTACGGTAATGAATCACCAAGCCATCACAAAACTACATAAAGAATCAAGAAGCCATCATAAATATACACAAAAAATCAAGAAGCCATCACAAAAATACACAAAGAATCAAGTAGCCATCACAAAAATACACAAAGAATCTGCCTGTAGCTAACACACTAAATCGTTTAACATTCTCACTCTTAGAGGAGATATGTATCCAAAGGTAGAATGATATGTGTTTATGAAGACATACATAATATTTATTAGCAATGTACATACATACGTAATTACATACCAACATACAGAATTATATTATTAAATATTAGCTGGTGCCTGCAACTTTGTCTGATTACGTTAATTTTATATACAGAAAAGAAAACATAAAAAATATTGAAGCCAAAAATATACCTACTTTGAAAATCCTAAAAAATCGTTAATAGTTTTTGTTTCTTATAACTTCAATAACTTTACATTCAATGAAGGTACCATGACAACTTTTTTTAAGAGGACTGTTACAGAATGTGTCGTATCTCAGAGGTGTTTAAGACGTATCTAAGAAATAAAAATAAAAAAGTCTAAAGTTTTCCAGTAGTTTTTGTATGATGTGCGCCCAACGGCAGACTTCTATTTTATTTCTATAGATAAGCTTTACACTATCGTGAACCGTGACCAGCCTTGTCCGTTTGACCCAGAATATAATTTTATAATGCAACTGTCAATCAAAGATGGCGCTTCGTGTACAGGCGATGATTTGTCTCGGAATGTTTTGATTCATTTAATGTAATTATTTTGATTTGTTTTAGGCATTTGATTTATATGTACTAGGTACGTGCTTATTTTCTTTTTTGTATTACTTCCATGAGCTAAAATAAGTTGTAGAAAATGAGTTGTAAGTTGTTATAACTTGGGTAACAATTATGTTATTATATTATATACTAGCGGACCCGGCAGTCGTCGTCCTGTTCAGAATGTATTATTTATTAGAAGCAGACACAAAAATTTTATTTATTATTTTATTTTATAATTCTAAAATTCTAAAATGAAAGTAGCCTAAGTTACTCTTTATTACATTAGCTATCTGTCAGTGAAAGTCCTGTCAAAATCGGTCCAGCCGTTTCAGAGATTAACCGGAACAAACAGACAGACAAAAATCGTAAAAAATGTTATTTTGGTAAATGTACCGTCTTTACATACATTTATTAATATGCATTTAGTAAAAAGCGGTTATTTTTATTTTACAAACAGATACTGCAATTTTATTTATTTGTATAGGTTTGATAAAATTAATGCAATGTAGCCGTTATCGTTTCTTACGGTGCAAACTCTGTCAAGGGATTGAAACTGTGAAGGTAGAGTTTCAAGATAATCAGTTCAGCTTTTTCGAAACAGCGTCCACCCGACATTCTGATAAAGTTACTTTCGGTCTTGTAATATTAACGTTTATTACTATTATATCTTTACGCTAGGTTCCATACGGGGTACGCGCAGAGGGCACCGATTGTGAAATAAAGCGCTTACGCGCTTCTTGAACATTCAACATTGTCTTCGTACATACATGTTGCTTTCGAAGATTTTTGCCTCCATCAGCCAGTTTCTTACTTCATAATCATCATTATCACCCCGCACTCGTCTACTGCTTGACATAGGTGCTCCAATAGCACGCATCTAAACTCGATCTTCAGCTCTTCGTATTTCTCCTCTGCCTGCCACCTTGCATATATTGTCACGCAGGACACTATACGTTTCTCACTTAGTGATTATGATGTGAGGGTAGCTCAGTAAAAAATAAAATTAATGATTTTATTGACTGTTCAACCTGATTCGACGCATTTACTCTTAATGACTTTACCCAATCTAATGAAGAAGAGGGTATTTCTAAAAATATATTTCGAACCTCTGATTATATTCAGGAGTCACGTACCTATCGTGCGTTTAATTAAAGTATATTTCTCAATTTGATATGCATATGATTTTGATATTATTATGATAGATAGACCTTTGCACGGACCTCAATAATAATTACCGAAATGCCACACGAGGCAGTCATTGCATTTGCTCCCGTGACCTTTTTAAGCTGACTCCTAGTTCTGCACGTCAGCAAACTGCAAGCTCTACAATTTTAACATTAATTTTTTAGTAGGTGCAATTTTTATATCGACCTATTACTGTAGAACACTAAGTTCTAGTAATAAATAATAGTCTAAGTAATAGTTTTAATACTAAGTTTTATATTGTATTGAAGTATTATGGTAACGTGCCCACCAATATTTTAAGATGATTATTATTATTGTTAACACTTTTGCGAGCTTGAAGTCATTCTATGACTCTAAGTTCGTAAGCATCATTCTATGACTTTAAGCTACCCTGGCCAAATGCAGGATGAAAAACTTTCCACGAAACCTCAGAGAACTAAAAGGTGTGCAGATTTATTCACAATGTTTTTTTACAACAATAACTTTGGTAGGTACGTACGTATTTAAACGTTATAATTTAAATATAAATATTTGAACTTTGTGCCATCGTAGAGGCAAGCCGTCTTCTATGCTTAAGATATCACTGGAACTGCACCAATATTTTTACTAAATAAATCAATAAATATTTCTCGTTATTGTCTTTGTTAACACCGCCCCAAATTCTTCGCTTTTGGCATAAAATTAAATAAACTGGTAAAACCCCACAAAGGGCGGGTTAAAACATGAAAAAGTACCTGTCAAGAATTTCATTTAATGTTCTAAAAAATGTTTATCTATGATCGTAAATAATATTGCTCAGTGTGGTAGCAACTTTACCGTTACTCTTAAAACACGTGAAATCGATTCTAAATATAAGTATATGATGATGATAGGTTTCGGAATCGTCAGGGTGCCAAAATAACATTTATAACGCACGCAAAGTTCACAGTGAAGATATCTTGCTATGGACCGTTCTCACGAAATAACGAACTAATTGAATTAAAATTGCAAGCGCGACTGATCGATAGGCTCTAAGTTCATTCTCGGGTCTTACCTAGTTGTTTAAAAATCAGCGCCGCAACGATCCTGGGTTCAAATTCTGGCGCGCATTTACTAAAAAATCTGATTATGTATTCTAAAATTGAATATTACTAGTCTTGCTGCAACGGTTAAGAAAAAAAAACCGTAAACAAACCTATGCAAGTCAAAGTTATCCACAGTTTTTTTTAAGGCCGTCAGAAGTCTGTCAGCTTCATTTGGCTACCGTGTCAACCTTCGACCTTAACCCTTTTCATTCCGATGTAAAGCTGAATCCAACAGTGGAACTACAATTATGTAAGTATATATTATGGGTTGATGATGTTGACGGCTCTTATAACTAATTCACACTAATCATTTTTATTGCTGCTAGTTGCAGAAATATGTATGTGCAATTAATGTGAAAGAATATTCTCGTAGATTTAAAAATGTTTCTCTAATTAATGATAACATTTTCATGAACTGTATAATGTTTCACGGCCAGTTTCACATCCGTGTTATAATTCTAACGTCATATCGATTTCAATTGTTTTTTTTTTGTTTTGTTATCCATATAATATGATAATACAACGTCATATCGAAATGTGTCATCGACCCCAATTCGCAATGTTGCCAGCTAATGCTGTTATAAATTTAATATCACGTCCGCATATAATGTGCACTTATACAATTAACTTATTTTTTAATAACGAGATGTCGTTGTGTGTTGGTTTTCGTCATTATGCCCTTTTATTATTGTGAACAAGTAAACGTAAATAAATAAATTGCGGTTGGAACATACAAGGTAAATTTACTGCTGCAATTTTTATGTTGTACTATTGTAATTTTTTATCATTATATTGTCGATGTATTGTCTGCCAACGCGCACTTGGCCAGCGAGGCAGACGCCTTAACCCTCTCAATATGAGAGGAGACCCATATTCCAATAGTGGAATGACAAATGGGTCGATTTATTTTGTCGATGTTACTCGCGTTTTGTCAAGCAGTGCTTACACCATAGAATCCTGGCATGATAATATTATGGCATTTATTATCATATCCTTAAGGCTATGTTATTGACAAATATTTATATTTCTACAGACCTGACGCAGATTCATACACTTCATCAATCTTTTTACACACGCACCCCGGTTTCTGAGACTTCTGAATCCATCACCAGTGAGAATCTAACTCATATGGTCAAGACATGTGGGTTTGGTCGCCCTCGATACCTGCATACATCAAGCCAGATTGTACCGGGCAAAAATAATTTCCTGTAATAGAATTTATCGTGAATAAGTCATGTTTCGGCCTAAGTCACGTATGATATTCGCGGTAGCTCGACTAGTTTCTGTTGGCGCCAGTTCCCGCCTCGATCTTGCTGTGATAGGCGGAAGCTCATGAAAGAGTCCAGATATGTTCTAAACTAGATAGCCGAACTCGATAGCTGAAAATCTAGAAAAACCAAACGTTAGTTAAGCTGTGCCGTCCCATTATGGAACAGGTGAAGAGCTTGCCATACATCGGGCACTAATTCATACTCCGAGCCACCACTAGAAACTTCTCTAATATGATATTCTTTTCGCCCATATGGCAATGGTTTTACAATCACCTACTTGCATATTGGTTTTACGATAAATACAGTACGTAGGTTTTTTACTACTGGCCGTAAATTTATATAAAAAGTTTAATATTTACAAGCTGTGCAGTACATTCCGGATCTATATTGAATAATGTGTAAAAAGTTCACTAAACAGGCAATTATGACTTAAGCGGTCCACGGCGAGCGTCTGAGTCATTGGGTAGCTACGAGTTACCCTATATCTTGTGGGTTCTGTACATATGATGAATAAATTATTGAATACGTTTTGATAACTTGTTGGAATTTTGAGTTTTGTGTGTGGGTTGTACATTGTTTTGTATTATGGTATATTGATAAGATATAAATGTAAAATCAAGAGTGTAATCCCCGAATGGGTAGACAGAGGAGTATAGAATATTCGCACGTTTTACCAGTTACATTTATATCCCAGAATGGAATAGGCGGTGAGCTCATAACAGGCACACATTCAGACTCCGAGCCGCTAATAGAAGTTTCTACCAAAAAAATCTAATAATTGACCCGGTATTTGAACTCAGGACCTCTCTATGAACGAGGCAATCGATCTACGATTTGATTTGACATAACAATAAAAACTGATAACAAGTGTCTCATTTCATGACAACTACGTATATGAAAGCCGGGCAAATGACATAATTCCGTAGATGTAGAGTTCGTACTTGCTGTTAACTAGGAGTCTTCGAACTCCTATCAATTCCTCATGGTCCTCTTAAAAAATGGAACCCTAAGCAGTACCCGGAAGACCACAGTAACCACTCAATCATCAGCACAATGGTTGAAGTTTTACAATCAATATGTTGAATACAATAAACCACTAATTATGCTAAAAATATATACATGTACAACCTATTATAATATAGACATATCCTGATAGTAAATATTATCCAATATTCTTCGAAACCGGCGTACTTGTATGAAGTAAGTGATGATCGTAAAAGCTCGTAAGATCTGTAAGGATAGAGTTTAAGGTACGTAGTGCTCTCTGTCTAACCCCGAAGGGACCTGGCATGATGACATCATAATTTTTTTTGTGGTGTTACTTGCAGCTGCATTGCACATTTAATTACGTACCACAATTCATTTTGATATTTATGAATAATTTCAGATAAATGAAAGCGTTCTTCGGAATATTTTATGGAGCATAATTTTAGTATGATTTCAACAGAGGAGGGATAAAAGGATTAAAACCTAATAAAAGGAGTCCAATAAAAGAGAGATAAAATGTACTCCTATATTTATAGTGATAGAAACACAATCAACCTATTTCAGCTACTAAGCAGTTTCTGCATACTCATCAGATATATTATCAAGCCAGGTTCCTTATGGGATAGGTGGAGAGCACAGAGTAACATCAGAACTTCTTAAATTTCCCACAGATTTTTATTGATTGATTCACATCGCATTAGCCCACTTGCGCGCCATTTGCCTTCATAACAGAAAAATATTATAAACAGTTTAAACAAAAATAGTGTCATAATTGCTGAGACCTTAAACATTATTGCTGACTACTAGGCTACTCAATAAACTGTTGCTGCGAAGGCCCCGCTAGGGTTGTCAATTTCTAATAATATTTTATATTGTTTTTTTCAATTTTATTAGACATGAAAAAGTATAGCGTTTTCTTTAACAGCATTTGTAGCATAATGAAAATTCATAGCGGCTATATAATAGTCATAATATTACAGATAGATCGGTAGTTCGTCGTCCGGTCTATAATAATATGTTTTTATTTATCACAAAAGTCTAACCATTTTAGTCTTTAAATTATAAGCTGCTGCTTTATTAAGTAATAATAATGTTCAATAAATGTCCTGATAATAATAATAATTATTATATTGCCAGACTGCTTACGAGGGTCGAGACTGGAATAGAGCAGTGCCAAATAAATATTCCGACATAACTTGTGACAGCCCTAATATCACTTGATAGTATCTCGATATCTCGATTGGATCACGATTCCGATATATCGATTACCGCTATCATACTAACTATAGGATAGGTGTTGAGCTGGGGCGGGCGTGACATTTAGAATGATTTATTGACTAATACTGCCTCCTGGCTGCGCGTAATAAATAGCTGCTTTTCTTACTATCCGTACCTTGCAGGATATTCACTGAATTTATCTGAATATTCACTGATTCATTCGTCTGATTCCTTCATTGCAATTGAATATTGTGTAGTTAAATTTATGCTGTTTAAATATTTATGATCTTATGGTATTTTGAATCAGATTATTGCATTTTATAGATGCATGGTAATAAAAAAGGCCGGGCGAGAAAAATATACCTACAAAGAATAGTAAGAATACATAACATTACGTAACTATAAAGAAACGAATAAGCCGGAAGAAGGCCAGCAGACATCCGCTAACCCTTTTGTCGTTCCACTGTTGCACACCGAGGTCCTTTCTTAAGAAAAAGGCTAAGGCCTCATCTGATCCAAAATTAAGCACCGTTTGAGCTATAATAGCCAGACACTTAACAAACCTGGTAATAAAAAATAATAACCTGGTAATATACATTCATAAATACATATATAGGTACTTATACAATATATATTCTCCGCCGCGACCTCGCTGCATTCGGCGGAAGCTCATGATGAAGGGCCTCGTACAGGTCCGAAACCAGTCGGTAAATACATACATAATCTTATATTTTACGCAAAGGCAGAAAAACGTTTCATGCTCATCACACAAATACTAGTTTTGTATGGGAATCCAACCCAATACACCCATTTCAGTAAACCGATTCACTAACTATTGAATGTACCAGTGTCATAATTATGTTTCATCACAATAGTTTTTAAATTTCGTTTTTATCAGATTCGTTTTTATATTTATCAAAATGTTGCAATAATATTATATTGTATTTGAAGCGTCTTTGTATAGTTATATCAGCGGGCGTCTATTCATATTATCTAATTGAAAATTAATTATCATAACTTAAATATAATTATCTATTAGTCTAGAGAACGTGACCTAATAATATTGTAATCAATTCGCATTACTCTATTCATTGGATAATGTTTATTCGCTCTATTTTTTGTGAATCGTTTCTTTTATGTAATATTTTTCGTCTCTATATTAATATTCTTTGGAACATCAGCTTGTATTGAAGAACGTTTTCGCTAATTTGTAATTTTGACTGAGTTTGACTCGACGTTTGAGTGGTTAGTCAAGTATCTGCTTATTCCTATAAGTGCCTACCGAGTATAGGTATTTCTATGTACTGATTTCCATAATAAAACAGTTTAACTATCTAGACCAATAGTATAAATGTGAAAGTAACTCTGCCTGTTACGTTTTCACGGCCGAACTACTGGGAAAATTGTCATGAAAATTTTTATAGAAAAAATTTGGAGTCTGAGGCAGGACACAGGCTACTTTATTTTTCAAAACCAAACACCTTTGGGGATGAAGTGAGGGTTGAAAAACTGTACAAAATTACACTTTCACGGCCAAGCAACTGCCCCAACTTTAATAAAATTTTATATGGAGAACACAAGCTACTTAATTTTATTAAATAAATATGATTAATTAAAATGTACACTACACGAGCGAAGTCACGGATAAAAGCTACATAAATATGTTATAATCCTTCAAACAAAACATTTAATTCTATTAATAATTTACTCATATTACCTAATCAATTACTGTCGCGACGACTGACCAGTGCTCAGTCCACATAAGTCAAGCTGACATCTCCGTTACTGAGAACGGTACATTGTCATAACTAAGCGCTAGTGAGAGATGATTAATTGGGATATTTATTACAAAATTTAAAAAGGATATTTGATATGTAGTTATTAATTACAGAGTCACTAACGCTGGTGTAGATGCCGCGAACTGTGAGTTATAACATACGAGTAATAAATAATAATAATAATCGACCCATAGTCATTCCACTGTTGGAATATGGGTCTCCTCTCATAATGAGAGGGTTAAGGCCATTAGTCTGCCACGCTGGCCAAGTGCGGGTTGGCAGACTTCACACACCTCAGAAAATATTTTTTTTTTTTTTTTATAAAT
>DWMF01001291.1:0-11814 GCA_018244815.1 Parelbella polyzona | reverse complement strand
CGTCAGTTGAGGGTAGAGTCATGTAGATTTCCATCCAATAGAAATATTTCTAGCCAGCACTCGACTCTATTCCGTTCGTTACTTTTTATATGTATAAATTACAATCGGTGGTTGGTTTTCAGGGTTGTCGTTAGTACGACACACAGCGAGCATGACGTCGTTAGGAAACTGACGCAGCTACATTTTACTTACAAATTAGTGCGCTCTATCATACATTTAGTTTCATGGCCATTTGCATACCTACATATATTTGTTATATTAATTTACGGTAAAGCGCATGTACACTCTGAAGGACCGAGTATGTAACGAGTTTTTCATTCAGATTATTGTTTGGCTAGGTTTGGCCGAGCATCGAACCCGAAACAAATTTTTGAAAGGGAAGAGAGAGAGGTAGAGACTACAAGACAAGGATACAAGAGAGTCCAACACATGTACATATCAACAGTTCACTTTCATTCTAAAAGTTTAACCTCGTCTCATATGTGAACACCGCAAACACAAAAGTTTACAAGTATAACATAACAAAACGCCTATAATTCTCCGAAAGGCTATTCAGAGGTGTAATACTATCATTTCGCAATAGTTTTACCTCCTAGGTAATGCGGTGAACCTATTATTAACAAGTAAACAGAACATGACTCTTATAACACATATTAATAACAAGATTTTTCCATGGTGTGTATTATTCACTGTTATCATGTAGCCGTCACATGTGGCGATACCCTAAACAGTAATGCATTTCTGACGAGCGTCAGCGTCGTCGAGAATACGCAATAATATCGTGTAGCAAGAAATATATCCGACGACATGACTTTTAGCAGCCACAGCGTTTTAATATTCCTAAAAATTGATATCATTTGATGGGTAAAAAAGTTTAAATTAGAAGCTTCCATTTTATTTAAACATGTACGTATGTACACAGACGTATTATAATTCGAACCTATTTCATACATATGTACATACATATGTGGATATATCTTGATTACTGTATACTATTATAAACATTGGTAAATATGTACATATATGTGTATATACTTAGCATTTAATTCATACATATTTTCTGCTTATTGTACATTATGTACACAAATATTTGCATATCATTAAATTCAAACACATTTTGCTTTCGTCAATTTGACACACCCTGTAAATAAAAGTGCGATAGCAAGAGAACTAGAGAATGAAAAGACGGAGAAAATGATTCCAGTTAATTGCACAACGAACATAAATACGATCTATACGAAACATACGCACCTCTCACTACGATGTTTAACACACCCTAAATTCCCCGAACACCGTTGTCGAAACTACTGATCTATTAAAAGATCGTCCCAAGCGAAGTCACTTACCTCGACATATTGTTACCGACATACAAATTGAAACATAACATCACGCCTATGCCTATCTCAGAAAAAAATAGACAATGAAGGGTAGTAAATACCCACTATATACACGTTATGTTATATAATATTCCAAAATGGAATAGGTGGTGAGCCTATTGTCATACATGGAAAAAAGATTTATGCAAACTATAAATAGATTATTTAAGTTTATATTCCATTTCCTCGCGCTGTCGTTATGACGGCGTAGTTATGTAAATAAACGATCGTGGCCAAAGATATCACAATGTTTACCGTTATCCACTCGAATCTAACATATTTACGACTAATTGTATCCGTTGTAACAAAAAACACGTTTAAATTCCCCGTTAAATTTCCATTGTAACAGATTTTAAATGTTAATTTTGTATGCCGTGTTGTCAAGTTGTATTTAATCTGTTATAGATAAGATAAGATTGTTTAATGTTTGTTTCCGACAGTGGAGCGGTAAAAGGGGTGATGATGATAATGAGTATCAAATAATGTTTGTGATACACCGAGAGAAAAACAATATGGCCGAAATATAGAGATTAATTAATTGATAAAATAATAATAGTATAAAAATTCACAATTTTATCAATAAAGATAGCGATGGACGAATAGTCCCAAGTGTTGAGTTCAACGTCGCTACAGTATTGTAATGGTACTTATAAACATAATGAACATGAATGATGGCTAAGTATGCAAATTAATGATTGGAAAATCGGGTAGCTACTTCACTAGTCTTATTGTGCCCATCGTGTATAATACCAACGCTTAACTCCGAGAGACTACATGACTATAGAGATTGGGAATTAACAAATCACATTATCTACTGACTTTATTATATGTATCTTAAATTAAACTGTAACTGAAGTAAGAGGAGTAGGATTAGATTCAGTTAAATACAGGTGAAATGCGACTTCAATTAGTTACATAACATATGCTCTGGCCTTTACAGGTCCATTCATATAACAACACTGACAATGAAACGTCTTGACCAAATATGCTACAAACTGTCCAAACCTTGAAACCGGCGTACGAGAAAGAAGAGAGTGAAGAACGTAAAAGTACTTTGTAAGGATAGAGATATATGTATTTGGCACTCTTTGTTCTTTGCGTTCCCCGTAGAGGACCTCGTCATCGTCATCATCAGCCTATCTCAGTCCACTGCTGGACATAGGCCTCCCCTAACGAGACCTAGATAGACGTAGAGGACCTGTCGACTTGATATTACGTAGTATGTATGTGTAGTGAAACGTTTTATACCACGGATAATAAAGTTATTTTTACTAAATGAAGAAAATAACCAACAAGGAGGCGGAAGGTAAACTTTTATTTACCGAACTAAAAGTAAAAATAAAACTCAACAATCGCTTGATAAGTATAATGATACAGTCTCTATTCTTTATTGCTGTAATTATGTTCTCAATTGACCACCAATTATCTTACTACCAACCAATATTACTATTTTATAGTAACTAGAGTATTATAAATCGTGCCATTCATTAAGTACTATCCGAGGTCACTTACAAATATTTATAGACCACAGCCACCAATTAATAACTGCTGCTTGACCGTTTGAAATATTAAAATAAAAGAAAAACTTATTGTTTCGAGAGCGCTTGAAACACAAAAACTTCGTGTACATTCGCTGAATTATCATAATGCAATAAATTCAAGCGCTTATTCATTAAACAGCTCTCCACGAATTGTGCTTGTTCAAATATAACAGGCCCATCCCTCTCCAATACTAATGAGTATATGTATACAAAGAACTTTGTTCTCATTGTCAATGGTAACCAGAAAGAAAATGGGGTCGTGACTTAATAACATTTAAAATGCAAAATATTTTCGTAGTCATCAAATTGGCCTGGTCTATTTTAAACACAATGATTTGTTCATCTATAATCTAATAATATGATTTATCTTAGATGATTCAGCTAAATATTCATCTAATGCTGTCTCGTTAAGCTAAGTGTTTGCAAATGAGATTGCCTATCAAGAGGTCTTGTATTCGATGGCCGGATTGGGAAAAGTATTACTAGGTTTTTTCAAGATTCCCAGTAGTAGTATGAAGTCTGGATATGTGCTGCTAAAATTCAAAAAGATGAATAATGACCTATGTCCAGCAGTGGAACTGTAAACGTGGTACAAAACGATGTATATTACATTATCAAATACAAACTCGTATTCATAATATTGCATTCAAATGAAAACAAATATAGGTCCTCATCTCACAAATTTTTGCACCGGATAATAATTGAATATACAACTTCTTACTTAGCAGTTAGGATCATTGAAAGCTGAACAAACAGACTGTTAATGTATTTACTCGTAACATTTTATACCATTAACATTTCATGGTCAATGTTTGCACAGTTAACATTCAGTTATGTCAAAAACACGAAAGCAAGTGCCACTTAAAAATGTCGATTTACTCTTGTATTAATTTTACGTTTTTATTGTTCTGACATTTATTGTTATTATACCATTTCTAAAGTGGGCTAAGCAGGGAGCAGGGGTGCTAAATTTTGTTTATTGTTACAGAGACGACACGCTTCGTCTATAATCATCACTCTTAATGAATTACAAACAGAAATTTCTATCTGCAATTTATTGTAATTACTCCTCATTAACAGAAATTGGAGAGAAACATCAAGTCTCATTACAGCGTAAAATGAGACACATATGAAAACGCCCTTATCTATCAGGTTCCACGCGCGCGATATTTTGTCTTAAACTCTCGCCAGTTTCAAGTTTGCGCTTGACATTTCGCTTCTTAAACTTCAGTCTGCACGCGTTACCAACTAAACCGATTTGGAAGATTCCGACATTGTTAAGAAGCTTCCCCGGGTGCCGTGGGACAGCTCTGCGCCGCCGGCGATTCTTACTCCCGAGATGTGATTCTGAACGAAAACTTCAAAGAGAATAAAAGTAACCGAAGTTTATCTTGTAATTCCTTCATTGTCTTGAAAGTTTCGCTGTAGATTGTGACTTTTCCTCGTCCATTTATTATGAGCTAGGAAAATTGGAAAGCTTGTAGATAATACATAAATAATAATGCTTCGCACTTTCGACGTCACACAAGGATTTCCTTTGTCATAAAAGCCACGAACGCACGACCCTGACCGAATTACTGATTACATCAGATGGAGACACTTATCAAATGAAATTATGAAATCAAATCTGAAATCCTCTACCCAGTACATACACTGGGCAATGAACCGGGCTTCGGGCCACCCGCTAGAAAATTTTAGGTAGAAAATCCAATACTATCCGACCTAGGATTTGAACCCAGAGCCTCTCGATCAGCAATCACGCTTGCAACCACTCGTCCAACGAGGCAGCGGATTATCAGCATGGTATGATTGTTTTGATGCTAGTTAAAATCGTTATAATTATTACTACTTACAAAGTAAAACGTTCCCTTCTATCTACGCCCGCTTATGAATATAAAGTCAGGTATTCATAATAAAGGACTATTCAGTATAAAACTAATTATGATTTTAAATATTCATAGATACCAAGTTACATTTGGTACGAACTTCTTTGGCAGGTACCTAATATTTAATTGGCAGTGACTATGACTTTTCTATATTTCTACTATAAATAAATTGTTCTTGAACATTTTTTGTTCTTGAACTATATCGAATAATATGCATACAAATATTTAATATACTATCAGTTTCAATGTTTTTAATATAAACTAATAAACAGACACGTTAAATACATAATCCTTGGTCGGCAGTGGCCTCTCCTGACTCTCAGTTATTCCCAACCATCTACTAGATGCCATCTAGCCTTCCATCTACTAGAAATATATTTAATAGTACATGCCTCCTGTAGAGTCTGTCCTGTCATGACTGATAAATTGCCATTGTATCACAATGAGACTGATACAGGTTCAGACTGACCCTCTGATCTAGTGATGTCTATCCCAGCTGGATCCGTGATTATGGGTTTGATTCCCACTTGAGACAAATTTATATGTGATGTGTACAAATATTAAGTGGTAGAAAATACCTCGGAGCAAACTCTACATAACATACAACTATGTAGATGGCGTTGCGCAGAGATATCCCAAGGTATTATTATCCCAAGGTATTATGAGTAATGTGACTCCACTGTCACCCTTAGGGCTACAAAACCCGTACTAATAAAAATTCGGCTCTACGTATACACACTACCACAACTCTATTTACAAAGCGCTCTAGATTCTAATTTAGCCCAGATTTGGAATCATATCGGCTACACGGGTCGAGTTATATCTCCAATGGTATCGAAAAGTGATATTAGAACGGTATCTTTGCCGATTCGCAATAACTGTGGATTCGACGGAGTATTTCAATAAGGCCCACTCAGGTTGTGAATATTGAAAATTGGTTTTCGCTTGTAACATACTGAAATTGAAATACTTTAAAAACACAAAGTCATTCGCGAACACCTACGCGCGGTATTATTAATTTTACGTTTGTACATTTGTTATGTTTTAACGCTTGCCAAATTTACGTAGTAGACTATATTATATATTCTTTAAAAAAATATTTCTAATTTTAATTACCTGCGCTCTTTGCTGTTCTTCATACTATTGTCTAAGTGATGTGAAATCAGTCAACCTACAAATGACTAACGTGGTAGACAACGGCTTTAAACGTTTTTATTCTAAGAAGAAATCGGTTTCCCACAGTGATACCATAAAAAGGTTGATTAAGATCACATTGGTGACTTATCTGCGTGCCATTAAATAAATAAAATATTTCATAGATTACTGAAAAATATGATAGAGTAAGTCACGGACGTTCCCAAGCTGTGAACGATATGCGCCCCTCGCAGTGGGACGTACAAAATGATGAAATACTTATTCTAGTGTCTTTACCTCTCTTTCTCAGTTATGGAGAACATACTTTCAATAATAAAAGTTGCATACTAATTGGTACAAGATATGTTGCTACTGAGTAAGTACATAATATATATGTGTATTTGTCTCTTACAAGTTGATCTAATAACACATAATTACTCGAACCAAGTAAATATAGTAGTAATCATAACATTGATCTACAATAATACTTATTATTAATATCATATATACAAAAAATAAATGTAAATATGAGTTGCTGCTGCTATTACCGATCAATGTACTTTGTGATATAATATATTAGAGCTAACGTTCATCTTTTATTTTATTTTAAACCGATTAATCGATTATCTGCGGACCTACATCCCTACTGAAGGGCTGCTAAATTTCATCATAAAGATCATTTTGTATGGAACAATATGGTCTGAATAAAATAGAAATCGTAATAAAACAAAAATGTCAAATAAGTGAAGCCCCATTTTTCGAATACCGGATATTATCAACAGAGGTAGCGCAACGTCCGGAAGTACATAAAAAAAACTATAAAACTGGCAATTGATAGCTGCCTGTAGACCTAGATGAATAAAAGCATTTGTTTTCATTCTAAGTTTAGTTTTCATCTTAAGAAGAATTTAATTTGCCACAAAGTTTTCATGGTAGTACCCGAAGAGATTAGTAGACTAAATCTTCCTTAGGGAATAGACCGTTACATAACACTTGTGCTTGTGATCAGATATGATAGTATTATTTTGTGACATTGGATACAGGTTTACCACCCAGATGGCGCAACCATATTACCATCTAATATCCAGAAAACCATAAACCATCTAGTAGGCCTTATATCCGTTCACAAATTCCTTGACAGTGGATTAAGAGTTACTACTTCGTAACCAATAACTATTGAAACGTAGGAAGTACAATACTGTTGTCCCCTCGAAGAAATTCGGGCGTGATATTATATTACTTCATCGTAGAATTCATCAAAAAAAATCGTCTCTACCAACTGACAAGAAATAGAGTAGTAACTTTTTATTTCTCCACACTAATGCAAATTCTACTCCCTTACAATTTCTATGAGGGTCTCCGGGGAAACGTTAAACAGTTCGGTCTCGGTTGTTATCGTTAGATAACAATCGTTAAACCTAGTTGGCTTAAACTAGGTTTAAAAACATTCAACAGACAAATTGACTACTAATACAGATCTCAACCAAACTGTACTCCGGCATAGTGCGGCAATAAGCTCCAGGTCTCTATTAAATACGGACGAGACACGTGCCTAGCTGTAGATAATACAAACGGTTACAGCTTAACTTACGCAGCTCTCGAAAAAAATATCAATATTGCTACTATATCATTACGCTATGTTTCTTATGGGGTGGGCAGAAAGCACCGAATAACAAATACTTTTATCCGTATAGGCTAAACGCACTTTTTCTAATTTTATCCTTTTCTTCATATACGTTTGTTGCTTTCGGCAATTAATATACGATTTCAAACTGTAAATTCAACCAAGGAACATTATTTTTCTGCATAACAACAGGGCTACATGCTGGACTGTAGACTAGGGCAGGCACATATTGGTACACAAGAAAGATAGATATTTAGTCCCAATAAATATATTTTGTGATATCTATCATTATAGACCACATAACTTTGCACCTAGCACCTTTATACAAGGTAATGTTAGGCTGTATATGTGTGATTCTATACTTACACAAATAAAAATTCATTAACATAATTTCACGTTTTTTTGGATAACGTTAAAAATTTTAGAGATATTAATAGAGCTGCAACCACAAATAGGTTTTATTTATCTCAGTACTTTTGTTGAAACCTACTTTTGATAAATGAGCCTACCTTCTCGATTATACAAATATGTACTATAATTAATAGAGAAATTTATTTTATTAAATAAAGTAATAGTTGTTTTAATGAGAGTACTAAATCTGAAATCAAAAGTAGTTTTCATTAGAGTTGCGTGGCTGTAATTCTGATACAGTCATTGTGGATCATAAAAAAATTGCCAAGTTTAGTGAAGCAGTCCAAAATTAAGCAGACGTTATTAAAAGCAATAATAAATTAGTTTATAGGTGTATGAGGTTTTTATAAAAAACAGTTATTAAAACGTTGATATTATTTCGTTTATATATTACATTATTTGTTACATATTGTATATATAAATATACATAGTTATGTATTTCGTAGTCTACATAGTAAAATGTAGCATCCCTCTTCTGTATTCTTAAGTCATATAAGTGTAAATATGTAGATATATATTGAAATTAAAATAAAAAAAGTATTAAAAATTTCGCTTAATCATGACATTCGTAATGAACGAAAATTTTATATTTCATATAAAATAAATAAAAGGTTTAGAATTTATGAGACTTAAAATTAACTGTTTCTTTATTATTGCAAATATTGAAAGTAACAGGAGAATCAAATTTCGTTTAATAAGCATTTTAAACTTATAAGTTTTTAAATACTAGAAACATCTCTAAAGGTATTCAAATACGATTAATAACGGATTCAAAAACTTCCAAATATAACATCGCACTACTCGTATTAAGACATGAGACGTTTCATGTTAGTTTTCAGCATAGAACTTCAAACTTCGTTACGGTATGTGCAATCTCTTATCCATTATTAAATTGCTAAAATTTAATACGCATTCGTGGTAAACATATAAAATAGTATATTCATACGTAATGTGTACTTATTAATTATTAATTACTTTCATGTTTATATTATAATATACCACATACAGTCACCCAATAAAGGTGTGTTTGCAACAAAATAATACTGCTCCAGCGATAATTAAAAAACACGCGCCAAAGTATTAAAAGTAACGGTCAAAAAATACTAGGTCCCAAATTAAAAATACACAACTAACCTGCAAAATGGGAAGGTCATCGCTTGTTGTTTTTGCAAATTGGACAACGGTTTGCGAGCAACATTGTTATTAAAACTTATTAAACACTGACACTTCGTAAAATTACACATTAAAGTAACAACACTTTGAATAGTACACAGAACTAAATTGAAAGGTCACAAACACTTTTACCAACTTCGATTTCCGAAACACGATCGTAGACTGTCGAGCGTCATGTAGCGCCTCAGCGCCGTGGCGTTCGTAGCGGCCGGCGTAGCGCGACTGACTGCTACGCCGGACTACAGACGGCGCAAGTCCAAACTTAAGATCGGATATAGAACCTAATCTTATGAATTACACGAAAAACTTATACGAAATATTTCACGTGACTTACTATGTTAAACGTAATGATTACAAAAATTTTTAATTTACGCTAAATCTATATATATACTTGTTGTACGGTTTCGTGAAAGTTCGCTTGAACGCTTTTTTTTTTACTATCCCCTTTATCGAGCATTCCCTCCCAAATATTGATGCTATGGTTGTAGTGAATAAAAATGAATGCTCGTCTTATATGAAATTTCGCATTGTGTTAGGTCCGGGGAATGTCGAATGAATTGTCTAAAAGGAAAATCGAAATATTATTTCATTATCATAATCTAGGAGTTGTCATTATTTTCGCATATTTATTTTATAATATTTATAGTAAATACGAATTGTAGCCACCAGTCTTAGTATTACGCATAAGTATAGTGAGAAATAGATTATGAGTCGTTACCAAATGCAGGGTGCGTTTAATATTTTTATACAGACATAAAAAATATTGGTCAAACGTCTCAATACCCTTTCTACATAGAAGTTAATGTATACATAAACTATCAGCCCGTTATCGTCCACTGCTGGACATACGCCTCTCCAATGTCACGCCACTGACCTCGATATTCTGCTCTACACATCCAAATTGGATGCGTGGAAGTTAATTCTAATAAAACACAATTCTTGAATAAAATTCGACATAACCCAGTAGCGCTCGAAGCGAAATTAATACTAAAAGAAAGCAGAAAATTGTACACACTATGCCTTTTACTCAAAACGTTTCAGCAGTCGGAAAGAGGCATGAACTTCCTAATAAGGCTTATACCTATGTATTACTAGTTCGGATGTTTGTATCAGAATGCTAACACAAACTAAATAGAGCCTGAGGCTTTCCGCGGTTTAACAAACTTCCTAGAACCATAAGGCTCTAAATATAGATATATTCATATTAACCACTTTACCGTTCCACTATGATAGTGGATCCACAGATTTCACAGAATGAAAAGGGTTAAAGCCGTAGTCTACTAGTCTAGCAGAGCGCAAGTTGCCAAACTTCACACTTACATTTTAGAGGACGTTATAGAAGACTTGTATTTTTACTTATAACCTTTAGCTTTATCGTGACAACGATTAATGTTAACATCTAAAAATGACCTAAATTTCGTCAAACTGGACTTGCGTGCTATGGATTTGCAGCAACCGAATTGTAAGACGATAACTTTTGACACTAGATTATCACGAATTAGGGTAATATGGGATATATCGTACTAAATTTTCTTTGGTATGGATATATCAGTGGTTACCATTTATTATCGCTTTAAACACCAGAAATAATGCGACTATCATATTATTCTATTCTATATTAATTTTCGGTCGTTTTATGGCTATGAAATTATTATACGTGTGCTTTATTTACAGCTCAAATTTAAATTTATTTATAATATTTACGTTATAACGTTGATCTTCCACGGCAAAATCAAAAATTTACTGAAATCATTCCTGATCATAAAATGATATTATATGAAGTGCCAGCAATAATATAATGTAATAAAATATAATATTATAATCATAAATAATGTAGTAATATAATAAGATGATTTTTAATAGCTGTTAATTTTAACATTATTACAGAAACGTAACATTACCCCTACGCCCGAACGCTCGGCCCAGCGATCGAACTCAGAACCTCTCGATCAGTAGTCGTGCTTGCTCGACCACGAGTCAGTCAATACTATTATTACAGGTATATATTACTACAGAAAAAAATTGTGGTCAGTCTGCTAAACCACATTTCACCAGATTAGTAGATTTCCTTCTCGTTTTGAAGGAAGACTTATGTTCAAAAGTAGAATTATATACGAATTGATAACGATTCCTGATACTATGATAACTAAGCTTGTTCAATATTATTTACGGGTATTTATACTTAAAAGCTTAATGCAATATCATCCCTTAATCACTTTCCCCGCTCACGGCCAAACGGTCCACATATTTTTACTTTTAAATGTTTACAGATTCAAAAGATTACTATGGGTAATCGTTTTTGGCTCTCGTGCCACTGAACTGTCACAATTTTCAACGATTTTGATGTATTTTTGTAGAGACTAAAGTTTATGGGTGTGAAAAAGCCGTAAATCTCAGATTTACAACTATTTCGTGTAAAAGCCATTCTATCTAAACATTCCAATATTTTTTCACAAAACTAATTTGCGTTAAGGTTTTTAACGAGAAAGTTTTCACAAGAAGCCAGAGCTTACAAAAGCGTCCCGATCTTAATTGTCTTCCTTTTCCCTGCTCTCCAAGTTTTTCCTCTGATTACGACATTTGCGTGCCAATTTATAAATTTTATTTTTATTTAATTTGTGGTATGTATAATATTTGGAAAAAAAAACGTAAATCACGCCTGTAACTGT
>DWMF01001290.1:0-11815 GCA_018244815.1 Parelbella polyzona | reverse complement strand
ATTCGTAAAAAAAATTTGGAAAAATTATGGCATACTTGTTGGGCATTATTCGACCACAAGTATGCATCGAGGTAGTTAGTAATGACATCAGCTATCGTACAACTTTAGAATAACAACGTAGAACTATTTGAATTTTATAAATGACAACAGTGCCATCTCATCTATCTCAGAACTTAAGGAACTATTTGAAATTTATAATTGATAACAGATCTATTATGAAATAGCGTAACTAATACGATAATATATAGTTTATATGAAGTGCCAACGTAACAAATGTTGAGATTTCACTATTTCTGGACAGATTTTTTTCTAGCATCACATCACAAAACGTGAGCTAGCATATTTCATTTGCTTATATTTTTTTATATATATGAAATATTTTCAAAAATCAAAATTATTTGATTAAAAATGAATATTATCTACTAGAAAACTCATTTAAATATGCTGAAATTAGAAAGAACAAATTTTTATCAACGATTGAAAATTTAGCAATTTCAAATGGGCTCTGTTAGGAGAATAGTACCTCGGTAGCTGCACGCGCGCGCACGCGTTCACACATACATGTGTTTGAACGTATACTTAACGCCGTGCCGCTACCGCGGCACATGATACAGGACTACTTGCATATATTGAGCAAAGGCAAACGTATCACTAGGAAATGATCTCCTCCTGGCAACTTGTAGGTAGAAGAAGTGAAAAACCATAAATAGGAATTTTTACGTATATGACTAAAAAGTACTCAAAATGAATATTTTTTATTAAGGTTAGATCTTAACTCCTGTAAAAAAAAGAAAGATGGTAGGAAAATTGAGAACAATTTAATTGAAAGTTAATGGAAAGAAAATTAAGATTTCTAAAGTTTAAAATTGTTTTATTCGGTGGTTGCTAATATTTTCATGAAAGAAATTCAATTACGAAAAAAAAAATTCTTCGAATTACTTTCTTGTCGTGATGCTAATTGAATTATTAATTTTTTTCTTGACATTGTACAGAAAAGCATTGATGATAAAATAAAATAAAAATAATTAATTCATTAACAGAAAGCTTTTGATGTTCAAATTACAACGCACAACATTTTAATAAATGTGCCAAATCAAGCGTAAATGATTACGGGCCGCAATTAATATGAATATTTGTTTGATGTCTTTGCCCGCAATAAGATAAAAATGTTATTTATGGTCAGCGATAGTCAACCATCTTATTCCTTAGAATTGGCTCGAAATAAGTAGCTAATTGTTTTAGAATAAAATATTGAAATGTAAAAGTACAGAGTTACATACATCATATTATAGTCTATTACCATTTGCTTTTGGGCCAATCTTAATTAACTATCGTCGTCTGAGTCTGGGATTAAAAACCTATGTATATCTATATAAAATAATATTTATATACATATAAGCATATAGATCTTCCCCATAAAAATTTTGGTAACTTGTGATACAGAAGTTGAAAGGCAGAAGGCAGAAGCCAGAAGCCAGATGTGCAAAACCGAAATGAGAATGTCATGGGATTCATAAGGTCTATGTCGACTCAGAAAGACTGATAATGATGAAAACATTCGGACATCAATCAATGGAACAACGTAATATCACACCTGTATCTCCCTGGAGGAGTAGGCTGCGACGTTTCATTAGTAACGTTACGTCCCGATATGAAATACGAGGTAACACGTTATAACTGTCACTAATAATATTATTTCTGCAGTTTTTCTCGAGGTCGATAACTTTCAATTTAAAAAAAAATCGACTTAATACCTGTTTCGTATAAATGTCTATGAAATAGATAATTAATATATAGTTCGTAACAGCGATAAAAAACAAATACCTTAGTATAGACTGCATTAAAATGACATTATTTATAAGTTATTGGTTAATCTATTATTTTTATTTATAAGTTAATTTAAAAATGTTATATGTTTGAAGAGTCTGATATATTTTCTCACAGATAATTTACTCTGCGATTCGCTTTGAATTCCTACGCTTCGAGTGTATATCCAAGCTTACCCTGATGAAGAGGAGAGCGAATTGAAATGAGCTTGACTTATTCGACTTTCGGCACAAGAGGCATACCAATATATCAGTGGCAGTTAGAATCGGGAATATCATAAAACGTCCGGAGAATTTAATAACCAATTCAAAGAAGGAATATCGTTGGGCCCTTATGTATTTTAAAACTAATATGTCATGATATGACCGTAGATTTAATAGTATATAGAGATGAAGACTTTTGGAATGGCTTAAATGAACAAATCAGTTGCGAATATTAAATATTTTGGACTACACATATTTTAATAGTGGTATAAAAGCTGTGGATTATAATATTGGCCTAAATATCGGTTTGTATCCAAAATATTCGGCCTCATCTTACTACGTCGGATTCTACGATTTGCCTCCAACATCATACGCTGTGAAGATATTTGTTTATCCAACTTCGCTTTCCATTTTCGTATATTAATCTCACTTATATCTCACTTATTTGCAAGGAAGTTTCGCATTGGTGCTTTTAACCAATTTCCAAGCACTTAAAACTTTCCCGTATTGATATTTCAATGATTTCTGTTTGCCGTTTGGTGTTCTGTTTTTTTTCAAATTAGAAGAGAAGTTGAAAGTTAATTCATGAAAGGGACTCATGAAAATACCAAACCTTGCATAAGACAGGACTATGGCAGCAAAAGTGATAAATTTTCTGCCTTTCGTAGCTATGACATTATTGATACAGTTTGTTCTGTAGTATTTAGTACAAACGCACTAAGAATATTATTTATTTAAATTTAGTCTTCATTGTTAAAAGTCCCCCGATGGCGCTCATTGCGGGAGGCCTATGTCCAGCAGTAGACTGAGATAGGCTGATGATGATGATGATGATATTAAAATTTGACTGGTCTAAATTATTATACACTTCTTATTCGAATATTTTTGGATATTATGGCTTACATGGTTCCCTGTTCTATAAGTCTGTTGTTCCTTTTTAGATTTAAATAAAAATGGTATTAAAATCAGCTAAATAACCGTTTCATGCCATATTTTTCTGTCGTGAGTCGAATTCAAACATGTACATATGAATATACGTATATAAAGTAATAAAATTTGTTTAAATTTGTAAACTCATTTGTAACTACGCACGAACTCGTATCAAAAATGTTTCAACATGGAAATGTGTTCTACCAAAGTCGATTTGAATCAAATGTGTTCAGTTCAAATTAATAATAGCGGATCTAACCCTCCGTGAGGTTTAATTGTCAGTAGGATTGATAGTCGCAAATTCGCTGGAGATTTGATAAATTTCCACCCGGCCCCCTTTTGATTAAATGCATTTATCCCTGTCTGCAAATTGCTCTCTATTTAACTCGATTTTGATTGTTTACTTTCTTTAAAGGTCTATTGGTTCAGGGCTCAGGCAGGGCTCATTAAATCTGATCACCGAACCATAGTTCGTTGCTTGGACGCCCTCCAGCTAGGTGGAGTGAGGATATACGCTAAGTCACAACATCGTCTTGAATTACACTATTAAATGTAGATAATTCAGTACTATTTTTTATTCTCAATAGTTAAATTCCTTAAGGACCGTCATCTCCTAACTTTTCGTCCGTTTTCGAATTTGGCTTAAGTGTTAAAACTTTCTAAACACATTCGGATACGTGGTATGATCATCTGATGAGTATTTACTCCGATTAGGATATTTCGCAGTGTTCAAATTTGAAGTCTTTACACTTTGAAATTCTTTAAGATAGATTCATTGTAATCAATTGGATATTTAACGTACTAAGCCTTTATAAAACTTAATATTTTGTTTATTGTATATTTAAGGAAATGCATTTTGCTTCGTTTTGATTGCAGTAAATTTTTGAGGCAATAATTTGAGGGATAATTTAGAAGAAGTATGATATTTTACTGGTGTAAGAAGTTAATGAAGTAAGCGTAATTTGACTATGTTTGTGTTCATTATTTAATTAATTCACTTAAACTTAATAATATTCAATAATAATTATCTTAACAAAATAGCAACAACATTTTGCTTAAGATGAATATATCACTGTACATTCTAAAACAAACAGAAACAGACAGATACAACGAAGAATATGATAGATAAAACACACAGTGTTACGAAATAGTAAATAGTACATCAAGTAGCAATTCTTGAAAAATGAGAAACAATCATAAGAATGATATTACACCGCCAAAAAATTGAATGTAACAGATTACGTGGATGCTGCATCATCATCATTATCACTCTAACTAAGCCCACTGCTGGACGTAAGAAGTTATAGCATACATTCCCTGCGTTGGGCATGCAGGTAGAGAATCGGCGAGCATGGCTTCACTTCTTGGACGCTGCCATTGATCACTAACACCACTTTAAACGAAACTGTTTACACGGTTTATGTTATTTCAATAACAATATCAGCAACATTATGACAGTTCACGTGAGTCCCTTCTATACCCTCGTGAAAGTAACGATTATGTTACACTTCAATATGAGTTATAAGGAATAGCACTTGGGAGAGTTGGGCGCTTAAGGACAAAGGCCGTTGGGGTAAACAAGTCATCATTCAAACGTCGCATAAAAGGGTTTCTAATGCTCCGTTCTGACCGTTTTCCGCCAAATTGAAAGAGGTTTGATTATTGGTGCCGAACTCTACGATTTGTTGTCGACGTCTCCATTTGTGAAGCGAAAGGCCAAACAATAAATTTGAGGGGATCCGCCACGGTATTTCCACTATTCTGCATGCGTGTGGACCCGGCAGGGCCCCGACCAAGTAGTAGCGGGTCGATATAATGAAAATGTGTCCTGACACTATCTGTATCAAGTCCTGTAACCGTGATTAAAACGTGATGTAACCGTAATTATGCCTTGTACTTCATAATTAAAATACGATGTCGAGATTTGATAATATTCTGATATCATGTCTAAAAACGATTACCGATAATTAAATTGGCATTGTCTGAATTTACGGGTATTGTTCAAATCGAATAACAGATAATAATAAAAGTAGCCCTATTACATGTACTGCATTGTTCTTGGACTTGGCTTTTCTTTATATTTGATGTTTCGGTGAGATTCTACACGCCGTTAGGAGGAACGACCCATGAATAAATTATGCGCCATAGACTTTTACGACCAATGGAACTACATGGGACATGGGAACAATACAAAGAAGTGTATTGTACGTGAACAATATAAATAAGAAGGATAAAATACAAGTCAAGACAATCATGCAATGTTGACCGATAGTTGCTAAAATTATTCACTGTCAGTAATTCGGATCGTATCATAAATTAACAAAATTATCCGCAGAAAGCGTGGTGTAAACCAAAGTAACTGGTACATTTAGGGAGTTAATATAATAAATTTCATTTACTTTCGAAGCTTTCACAATCAATAGACCTTTGTACGTAAGCCCTCCATTTTTCTTTTGATATCAATAAATCTTAGACCTACATCGGTCTAAGCTTTGATCAGCTTACAAAGTCCTTCATAAAATCAAACGATCAGAATAACGAACAAATCTGAAATGTTTTTCAAATTTTATTTAGTATCATGATATCTTAAAATTTTCACGATAGTATTTATTTATTAAATCATTTAATGGTACTAATTCTTATTGTAGGATAAAAGCAGACCGTGTTCTTAAATTAAAGGGTGAAAAATCCAGCTATGTAGTTACATCATCTATCACAGTTTTTAAACTTCTGCTCTACTACAGTATCTTTATCTGTGATATATTATGTATATTATTATTATTTATCGAAAGAATATTCAGCTTTGAATTTTGCAGTATCTACAACTTATGTAGATATTGGTAGGCTTTGTATAAAAATCTTGCCGAGAAATTCTAGAATTATCTCATTTACTTCCATCTCTGCACAAAAACGACAATAAAAGAATTTCCATGAAGTGTTATGAAAAATTCAGACTGCTTATAGACGAGATCGCTTTAATTGTTTTAGTTAAATTAATTTAGGCCCAGTCTTGCTGCAAATGGAAATTACTACGTTTTTGTAAATTCAGGTTAAAAGGAAAATGAAAACAAATTACGATGTTAAATTCTTACGTTGGAAAGCATTGTATCGTTAAATTTGGTGAATTTCTTGGTCAAGAGAAAGGAACGGTATATAGGTATTGTTAAGTAAGTTTTATGACACTATAAGCATCAAGGCATAATTTAAATCATAATATGTACATTCAATTTTTATGAAATAGCAACGGCTTGTAAATCTTACGAGGTTTGCTAAAACAAATTGTTGTTGCTTCTATATTTCACGGATTGGCACAAAATTAATCACATGTCTCATAGCCCTTCTGATTTCAATGTGACATTAACTATACGACCGGTCGCCCGACTGACGCCAAACGGCGTGAACACAGTCATGTTAGTCATACATGCGTGTTTAACAAGGTACACTGGATTTTAATGGAAGTTCTTATTTCACTTGTAATGTATGCGCATAGCATTCATTAAGTATCCCTGTTAAAACCAATATTACATTAATACCCTCTCATTTTGGATTGATTAGGAACAGAATAGAACAAATGATCTATAATAAGCGTGTTATTTGGCTTACGAGCCACGCCAATGAGATTCAATGGGGCTTGTTATGCGAATCAATCACGTAGGCGCTCGGGTAACACAAGACTGAAACTGACACGGGCCTGAGAATTCCAAATGTCTGCTTTGAAATTTGAAACAATGTAACATGTACCCTGTATTTAGGTTCAACTAGTGTTCTTGATGGTAAGGACAATAGTATATTGAATATGTGTGCCTAATTTTTGTTAATATTACTATAAACGGTCAATGAAAGCAATATTTAACAGACGAGTATCTATGAAGACTTTTTTCCCCACTTCTGTATTACGAAGGGGCGAAAAGGTTTCCGTGGACTGTAAGTGACGGAAATCTTTAATCACTGCCCCCTCCTACGGCCAATAGGGGTGACAACGTGTAGATATGTAATACATAATGTGACGTGTAAACAAACGATACATTCGCGTACTCAAATTAGAATCACAGAGTTATAGTTACATTTGTAATATTCTATGTCTTTTACGTATTCTAAATATTTTATGTCCTTTAACATTCCATAACTAGCGTAATAGGATATCTCTACACAATTGTTACTAACCCGTTCACAATTCGTGCATCATCGTTAAAAATCTTGAAGACTTCTCGCGAGACCAAAAAGTTCAGTGATCTGGGCTGGATCTTATCAATGAGTGACAGTACGAAATCTCTGTGGACAGTACATAATTATGTAATTTATTATGCTCCAATTTGATTACTGCGCTGATAAATAATATTTGTCTCCATTATATTAAGTTTATATTTGAATCATGTATTCATCATATTTGTAATCGAGAATTTCTTATAAATCAAATAAATTCTGTTTTTAAAAATACAGTTAAATATAAACTCAATTTCATCCCTTTCACAACTTTATTCAGAGGAATATCAGATATCAAAGAATACTTGTATGTCGCAAAGTAAATGGAATAGCAAAAAACGTAAAATGTCAGGATCTGTGATCCGTTTGTTTTTCACACGGACCTATCTAATTTATCTGAGCTGATCGACCATTAGACGGGTATTTGCGAGGATCGTAACTTACGGGCCTTATTTGGGTTTGAAGTATAATTTATCGTCTTCAATTCCATCTGCAAAGGAGGAAAGGTTAAGCAATAAATTGGACGCAGCTGTGTTACGGACATAAGCTTCGAATTAGGTAACAAAAGAGGCGATTCGCGAACGTTTCTCAACGATTTGTTATGGCAACAAAAATTTGGATTCGGATATTGCTCGGTTTTGCGTCATTGAAATCGCGTTTCGATTTCTGATTTGTGACCTTAGTTTATTAAACTGGCTATTCTGTAAAGTGTCATAAATTATTTCAATCGAGATCTTTTTGTCATTTTATTTCAATTCTCTAACAAGTAGTAGTTTTAACTTCATCATCTTATCATTTATATGCAGATAATCACCGGGTGTACACACAATCTAATGTAAACGAGATTCTTATCGCATTTAATAAAATGACCGCAATTAAAGAAGTTCTCAAAGAATATTTTCTCATATGCAATTTGTAATGAACATTAGCCTGCACATCCCCGGCGATTTAAATTAACGCTCATAGAATGTAGAATTGTCGCCTCGTTAAAATATGTCCATCGTTTTAAAAACTACCTTGGTATGAAGGTAAATATGCTATGAAGGTTAAACACCTCTTTGATTTGAAATACTTTGCAAATTTTTGTTCTGCCTGTAAATTGTAACGCGGATGTGTCCTACTCGGAACTGTCAGAAGAACATCTCATATATGCTCAACGTTTAATTACTTTAGTCAAAAAATTACTGTATAATTCGTTGACCACCGAAAGTTCTCGACGTATTAAACAAAGGAAAACGAATTAATAGCAGTGAAATTTTCATAATTACCACAATAAATTCCGCATATTTGATGTTAATTAGCGCGCTCGAGCTCACATGCCGTACATTTGAAAAGTCGAAAGTTTTGCTTAGAAAATTTATGTGCTAAGATTTTCACCGTTACATTGTCGTACAAAATTGTACGACAAGCATGCTCCACTTAGGCGAATTAAAGTGAGGCACCCTCCAGCTCCTTGGCTAACACCGAAAACCAAAGAGTACATGGCCCAGAGAGATAAAGCCAAACGAAAGTATAAGCGACGTCCTTCGGAAGAGAATTTGGCATACTTTAAAATGTTACGTAATCGCTGCAACCGTCTGTGTAGAGATGCGAAGAGACGCTACTTCCATGATTCCCTTATCAACCGTAGCACTGCAGAGGTTTGGAAATTTTTGAAGTCTGTAGGGATAGGTAAGTCTCAGACATCCATTGACGGCAACGTTGATTTAGATAGTCTAAACAAACATTTTTCGAATTCTCCTGTTTGTCTGGATGCCCACACCAAAAGCTACACCTTACGCGCTCTGTCTGGTTCACCTAAACCTTCCTGCTCTCAATTCAGCCTTGCGGTTGTTACAGAAGTGGACGTTCAAAAATCCATTAAATCCATTACTTCGACTGCGGTTGGAGGCGATAAGCTATGCTCAACTATGATTTCTCTAATTCTTCCAGATATTCTTTCTATCCTTACACATCTTTTTAATTCTTCCATATCTACTTGCATCTTTCCATCATCCTGGAAGCTGGCGCATATTATTCCTTTGCCTAAGGTGGCAACTCCAGTCTCCGCAAGTGAGTTTCGGCCTATTTCTATCTTGCCCTACCTTTCCAAAGTCTTCGAGCACATTGTACATAGACAATTTTCATCCTTTTTACACAAAAACTCTCTTCTTAGCTCCTTTCAATCGGGCTTCCGACCCGGTCATAGCACTGTAACTGCACTGCTGAAGGTTACGGATGACATTCGTCTGGCATGTGAAAATAAATCTCTCACATTGTTGGTTTTGCTGGACTTCAGCAGTGCCTTTAATTCAGTAGACTTCGATATCCTCCTTGGCATTCTCAGTTCCATTAACGTCTCATCTTCTACCCTTCTGTGGTTTGATTCTTATCTTCGCGACCGCCTTCAGCGTATCCATTACAATGAGCTAGTCTCTGAGTGGTGTGATCTAGCTACAGGTGTGCCGCAGGGTGGCGTTCTCTCTCCCTTGCTATTTTCAGTTTTTATTAATTCCGTTACCAATGTAATTTCATCCAACTACCATCTCTACGCAGACGACTTGCAGTTATATTGCCACTTTCCTGAGGCTGCTGCGCATAGCGCTATCGCTGCTATGAATCGTGATCTAATCCGTATTAGCGACTGGGCGAGGTCATTTGGTTTGATGATCAATCCCAGAAAGTCACAAGCTATGATAATCGGTACTAAACATCGCCGTAACGCATTAGATTTTGCATCTATGCCACAAGTCTGTCTTAATAATACTCCTATTCAATATACAGACACAGCGAAAAATCTCGGAGTTACGCTAGAATCAAATTTGTCGTGGAGTCCTCATGTAGGGAATGTGAGTCGTAAAGTTCATTTTACCTTGCACTCGCTTAAATGTCTCCAAGCCTTCTTGCCTTTTAAAACTAAAATCACACTTTGTCTAACACTTATTCACCCTATTTTAGATTACGCTGACGCATGCTATCTGGATGCCACAGAGGAGCTTCTCGACAAACTTGAGCGCCTGCAGAATGCATGTATTCGCTTCATCTATGGTTTGCGAAAGTATGATCATATTTCCCATCTTCGCAAAGACCTCAAGTGGCTTCCAATCCGCTTACGCAGGAATACTCATATCCTCTGTCTTCTTTTTAATATTCTTAATAACCCGTGCTCTCCTTCGTATTTACGCGATCGTTTTTGTTATGCTCGTGCAACGAATGCGCCGTGCAGGTCGCATCTCAAATCCCTCCTTGATATCCCTTTCCACAAAACATCCCTGTATTCCCGTTCTTTCGCTGTGCACGCGGTTAAGCTATGGAACTCGCTGCCGCCTAACGTTCGCCAATCAGACTCCCTTCCGATCTTTAAAAAGAGAGTTAAAGAGCACTACCTTTCCCTGTCATGAATAATGATTTGATCGTTTAATATAGATAGAATCCGCATAAATATGTTAATAAACATAACTCGTATATAGAATTATTGTAATATTTGTAGGTGTGTAGGTATGTATGTATTTGTATGTATATCCATGTTTTTGTTTCTTGTTTTATTATTTATTTATTTTTTCTTTCTAAGTAATAAAATATGCTTTATTGAGTTTTTAATTAACTACCCACCTTTCTTAGAAGCTTTTTAATTTTGTCTTTGTTTTTCTCAATTTTTTTTTCTTTTTTCTTAGCATTTTTAGAGGTTTCAATGTCATTTGGGTGGAGTTTTTTATATGCTGTGCTGTCTGGTGCATATTTACTCCAGGCTCTAGGCTTTTTTTCGTCTCCAAGGTTACTACAAATCTGGACATTGATCTTCAAGGAGTTTATACAAGTACCATCAAAATATTCTTTGGCTGCCACTGCCTGTTCTTCTGTTCTGAATCCCACAAAACCAAAATTTCTGAATTTGCCATCTTTAGTGTATTTTAACTGTACGTCTGTTATTTCACCTTTCTCACTAAAGATATCCTTAAGTTTTTCAACTGTAACCTAAAAGCATAAGTAAGATATCAAAATATTGTTCAAGCGAATATAATATTCATTTAAACACGTTTATGCAAACTGTACTTTATTTGGTAAGTTTTTTACAATAAGTCGCGACATTTCTAGGAATCAAACCCGAGTGCAACATAGATTGAACGCAGTTCACAAAACAAGCGATAGTTATAAATGTATAATGCTTTAATTTATATTGTTTTAGCTTCGAAAGTAAAAATAATTTTGGGCATACGAAACAAAACCCCTAAATATTTAGGTTCACCATGTGAGTTTAGAAGATTTGACATTTATACATCTTTGACACTGGCTCAATTGACAAATGTCTTCACAGCTGTCACATTTTTGGTTGACAGTAACATTGGGCTTGAGTACTTGAAAAAATACCTACTTGCGGTCTCTTGCGTTTGCTAATAAATTTACTATGGTACATCAAGTTTTTGAAAAATATTTCTAGGTATTTGAAAATTATCATTATTTTAAATCTAAATAGTGGCAGTATAAGAACATTGCCTCTTAATTATTTTTTAAACTTACCTATTACAAAAGATCAAATTTGGGTAAAAACTATCTTGTAAGATATGTTTATCTAAAGCTTTATTTACATGCTATTTAAGGGTGAATTTTCATTTTCTGATTTTATTTGACCATTTTAGTAAGATTTTTTATTTAACTTCAAAAACCAAAAAATA
>DWMF01001289.1:0-11817 GCA_018244815.1 Parelbella polyzona | reverse complement strand
CCTCAATAATTCAATGACTATTCTAATATTAACAAAATTCAATGACTACTATAATAGTCATAGAATAATTTTGATTGCAAACTTTCTAAACTGTTTTCTTTGTGATAGTATCCATGATGTACCTCAAGTATGTTAAAATGCCATCTTACCAAGAGTATCAGGTTTGGTAGCCTGCAAGTGGAAGTATCCAAGTTCCTCAATATACGTAGACAATGTTTTAGACAGAGGGTACAGTCGATCAGCCAGGTGCGGTTCCACAATGAGACCAGGAAGAAAAGCGCCGACGATTGTTCTTAAGATAGTGCACCCATTCTGGGAAACAAATTTATTAATCAATTATCTTTGCTTTTCAATCTTAAATTGATTAATATGCAACATTTAATATAATTATACTACGATAAGGTAAATCGATAAAAGATCACTAACAATATGAATGTGGAATGTTTATGTTTTCATTATCACCAACTTTTAACGTTCCACTGTTGGACGCTCCCGCACGGTCCTTTCTCAAAATGAGAGCCTATATATAGTCTAACATGTTGACATAATGTGAGTAGGTAGACTTGCTCTATCTTAAATAATTTAGTGGAGAACCCTAATGTATGTAATGTTTTTCTTCACAGTTACAAATGACATCGAATCTTAAAACGGCCCTTTTTTGTAAATAAATAGCCAGTATCTAACGCGTGTAGCAGATATTTGTAAACATAAATTATTAGTAAAACTTTAAAAGTTGACATCGACCAGAATAAACGGCATGTTGGTGTGATGACCCAGTATCAAGTCTTGGAACATAGTGGACATTTTAGATGCAATAATAGCACCCCAGTCGCCACCCTGGATGTAGAACTTCTCGAAGCCAAGTCTGTTCATCAGGTTTTTAAAGACAACACCAATTTGAGCCGGTCCAAGTCCTGGGCGTACAGCGTGCTGTGAAAATAGACAATATTATTGTAGAATCATGTCAATGTCAAGAAACCTTATGGGGTAGGCAGTTACGCCTAGTGTCAAATATCCCTATCCTCTCAGACCAGATGTCCTTCTTCAACATTAGTCCTGAGCATATTTATTCAGAAAGGACGCCTTAAACAATTTAGTCTAGTGATTTCCTGAATTCTGAGATAACCGTCATCAAAATCAAATGTTGCCTACTGTATTCGAAAGCATTTCAAATAAGGGTTGGTTATCATCTAAAACTTTGTGATGAAGTACAGAGGAAAATTTAGGAAGAAATATTGACTAGGCCTTAATAAACACATTGGGTATACATCTATTAATTGAGAGTTTAATTACATCTGAAAATCCGAATCCTGGCAGACTGGGCGCGATGACCTCAAAAGTGAAATCGTATCCTGGCGCCTGGCGGGATAATAGTGGAATCGCTTCAAAAAACTCCCGCACAGACCCTGGCCAGCCGTGCATCAAAAGCAGAGGAACCACCTGTACTCCAGCGGGAACCTAAAAGAAGAATGTACGGTTATTTGCCTTCCATTGTATATTCCTGGATAATGTACAACATACAACGTAATTATTGTAGGAAATCAAGTCTATCTTGATTACATTTAGCTGTAAGTAGCTAATAAAAATTCAAGATGACGACTTGTGACTGTTATCTAACTGAATATTGATTAGGCTATTCAATCAATGATAGTTCTTATACGTGCAAAGAATTCAATTTCAATTTATATATGTAGGTATAATGTATATATTATATACATTTTCTAGTCTGTTAATAGATATGGCGTGATTGTTATTTTTATTTTCGACCTTTGAACTGAAGGCTCCTTGTTCATATAATATATCCATGTAAGTTATATATTTATAAGCAATGCATTTATTGGTTGGTACATAATTTAATGAATGTATAACGAGCCTTCGAATACATTCAACTGAATGGTTATGATTTCTGTTTTGCTTGACATATATACATAATTCATTTATACGATATGATAACGTGTGTAATACGAGTATGATTACGTGTCTAGTAAGAATAACATGAGTAATGTACGGACTTATTTATTATAACATTTTGTTGGAATATTTTAGTTCGTGTTAATATGAAATGTGGTTGAAATTTTCTTGAAATATTGGAATTTGAGATGCCGTAAACTATTGCTTTAAAAGTCTGTTCACATTAAATGTAGGTATCAATTTATGTTATCAGCATTTGAAAAGTATGAGTGAGACTTTGATTTTTGGCTTTGCTTAGAATATCTTGAACATGTTGAAAAAATTTTCTTTTGAAGATTTTTTATATTATCTGAACGCTTACCTTTGGTTTTACTCTAATGAAGTGTATATCCAAACCTTGGATATTTGTCTTGTATTGCGGATATTTATTGAAGAACTTTTCCCGTTCATTAAATGGGTATTCCTCGGCCCAGAATTTCACCCAGGACTGCAGCTGTTTGCTGTTGAACCCGTACTCGAAGCCCACTCCCTCTAGCGGCGGAACAGGAGGACGGTAGTTCTTAAGTCGTGCTTTGAGGTCCGCAATCATCTGGAATTAGAATTTGTGAATAAAGGTGTTCCGTTTTCCATTACACTCCATTCGGAATTAAAAAAACATATATAAAATTAAGGCGTGGGAGGGAGTGTATTACACTCCTCTGCTTACCCTTTCGGGGCTTAAATGCGTGATGTTTCGTTACGTTTTATTATTAAGGCAAACAGTTTAGATTGAAAATAGCACTAACTTAAAAGGTCTCCGAAACACATTACTAAAAAAAAATATAACTATTGTCTCGTTTTGTGTGATATTTTTTTTAAATGTTGAATCGTTTATTTTAATGTTTATTTTTTACGTAACAATTATCATTTTTTATTCATTCCATTATTTTCTGGTATCGAATCAATCCATCCATCCATTAAAATTATTCTCAATAACTTAACTCTGTACAAACAAAGGTATTTTTTAAAAGGTTTTTAACGATGACGGTTACTAAGAGAATATTTTTAATTCCCTAAAGAGTGCTAAGACTTTTCTTTATTTATTTTCTTTCAAGCTACAATTTACATAGAGATTTATCCACACAGATAATAATAAAATAGTTTTCATTGTAGGAGTAGGTTTGTTACATACGTAATATACCTATGGCCTTGATGTTGTGTAAGAAACGTTGAAGGACAATGATATATTTATATTATGTTAGGTAATTTTAAATATTGAAGTTTTATACCTAATGACTGCCTCGGTCTGCCTGGTCGAGCGGTTGCAAGCGCGACTGCCGATCGGGAGGTCCTTGGTTCAAATCCCGGCTCGGGTGCTATTGGATTTTTCTAATTTAGAAATTCTAATAGTGACTTGGAGTCTGGAATTGTGCCCGATGTATAGCAATAGGCTCACCAACCTTTCCATGGGACGTTAACGTAACTGCTGAAACGTAAGAGTGTACTACACTCCTCTGCCCACCTATTTGGGAATTACAAGCGTGATATTACGTACTATTATTACTCCCTTGTGCCTACCTCTTCGGGGAATTATTACATGCTTGAAGGTGAAAAAGATAATTATTAAACAACAATATCTAATATTCCGTTCTAAATTTTAAATTGCCTTATAAATATTTATAAGGTTACATTGTACACGTTGCTTAGTATTTAACAAGTTATTGTTAACTTATCAGTATATTTTATGCAAACGATGACCATCATTGTTACACAATTATCTAATTCTTTTCATGATTTGTTTAGGACGGGTTCTTAATTGCAAGTGCATTTTAGTTGAAGTTAAAATAAAAAAGAGATAAGATCTTTATGTGCATGGGATAAGGTTACCACTGGTGGTATAGGGGTAATTACATGTAGGTATATACATTTAATCCGCTTATTGCGTTTGAGGTTATTTTGAGAGTCATTCAGTTTATACAAATTAACTTTTTGTTTTAAATTGAATATACTCGTAATTTGGTTTAGATAGATTAACCTGTAAATTATTTGGCATCGTTCATTTTTTACCGAAGTCAATTATTTTGTATTTCAGTTTAGGTGATCTAGTATTTCTATTACAAGCCAATATAATAAGTATTAATGCCATCGGCAAACATGTTTTATATTTTTACTTGTGTTCATTTCTTAGTTACAGACATTCAGAAATGCAAATTGTAACAAAATCGGTTCAACGATTTGCAAGTGAGAGTGTAAACCAAATAAAATTACAATTGCATTTATATGATTAATTTACATAAGAGAGAATATGTGAAAGTGTTAGTCAGGAAATGGTCATGTTGGTTGGGAAAGATGCCGGTCAGGTAACAAAAATGGTTATGCATTTTTAATTTTTGTTTAAGAATGCCTACTCTCTTATGTAATTACACTTGCTCGTTAAGTGTTACATACTCTATACGAATATAATAATATAGTATCCTTTAGTGCTATTTGAGATTATGTATTCTATGTAGGCCAGAATAGAAAGCTGTGACGACTTACAGCAAGTGTTGTATTTTTATCAATCGTCTGTTAGATAAGAATCTATAAAATATTTATTTTTAATCCTTGCTGTACTCATTTCTACGCTTATTTATATTTATAAAATATTTCATTTTTCTGTGCACGTATCTTATTTCTTCCCTGTTACCGCAATATTTTCTGTTATCATTTTATGGTATGCCTGGAAGAAGCCGCTTTCAAGCGATAAGGGCGCCTATTGTTTACATTTATTCTGTCTGTGTGTATTGTATTACCTTTCTTTTGGTGCAGACAGTAAAGAGTTATCTATATATCCATTTAATATCTATAATAAAATCGAACTATACCTATAACCCATTTAAGAACCGTTAAATAAAAAGATCTTTTTCATTAAAAAAGAAGATAAAGATGATTTTGCTTTATCTTATCTCCAAATAACGAATATCCGGTATACTATAAAAATCTATCCGTACATGTATTACGCTGTGTAAAAATATGATGCTGTTTAAAAAGGATTTATGTTCTGGAACATTACGGCAACATCAAAAGTAGCTTCGCGAAGTAACTTAAATTTGATATAAGTTGCTAAGTCACTAAACTACAATATCCAGTACAAGCGAAGTTTAAAGTTAAACTTCTCAGATGTGGGTATGAAGAATTTTGTTGAAAATGCTCTTTGTGAATGTTGTGTAAATATTTATGTACGTGTGTGCACATTGAACTTGGGTGCACTTGATCCTAAATAATCGGCTGGCAGTAGTTGGATGCGAAGAGCTGAAGATCCAGCTCAGTGGTGTACCATTGATGAGTCCTATTTCTAGCAGTGGACGGGAGTAGGCTGATAATGATGATGATGATGACGATGTACTTAAATAAGGTATTATTACGAGGCTGTAAATGTCAACAAACATTAATAGAGAAGAGAATTCTAGTACTCCTTTTTGATAGCATTGGGCGCACAAAGTAATGTGAGATTGTGTGTGAGTTAAATCGTGTAATGTGTAATAAAATATTAAAAAACAAAAAAGCACATTCGTGTACTCTCGCACTGTCAATGTCATATGTCAATTATTTATAAAGAAGTATTATCTTTAACATAGGAAACTATAAACGATTAAACTGAAAATATTTTGAATAAAATTCAAATTTAGAACATAGCTGGACATTTTTGGATATGTACGAGTAACGTTTGGAAATTTCGATACGATGCGCCCATTAACAAATCGTTTTTTATTTTTATTTTAGTCTGCTGCCGGTAATGGTTCGTTTTCGGGATAAACTCAGTTAGTAGAGCCCCAAAATACGTTTTGATGGTTCGAAATATTTTTCGAAATTTTTCAGCAATGATATTTTTTTTAAGTTCCATTACCGCTATAATATGCTATATTGCTATAACAAAAATACTCGTAATTAACAATTGGAAAAAAAATACGTTTATGTTTAAGCATTAAATTTGAATTTTAAGGATAGATACATATATTTGGCATTCGGTGTCTTCTGCACACCCTATAAGGAAGCTGGTGAAATGATATAACAATAATGACAACAATTACATGTATATTTTTATAAAAGAATTAATGTCGCGTATCTCGCTAATGTGCAATGGTGCATCGTGGTGAACTATGCTCTAGCGTTCTCTCAACGTCGGGCGACGGAGGCGACGTCAGATACTTGCGACTATTATATAAATAAAACGAAACACTCCTGTGGAAGTTCAATTTGACAAATAAAATTGTCAGACTAGTAAAAGCTTTATTGACAAACGACGTACTTGGATAACAGCCAACATCGACTCTCCAATTGTTTCAAATCCCCGTAATACGTGTTCACTTCAACTCAAAGTTCTCGAAACTTCCTGGATGACGTCACCGTCTTGATTTGTTCTTGGTCGTGTTGTGAGACTTTTCAATTATTTAAACTCAATGCCCACAGCTGTTAACGATCGGAATTTCGTGTTTGCACCGAAGCCGTAATCTACGTTTTGATAATGTAATGTTTCTGAGAAATATCTCACTAGTCTCGATCTTCAATATGTATATTAATGGAACGTGTCTGAGAATTAAGTGACTAGAGCCCATCATCAATATGTACAGTAATTTAATGTTTCTGAGAAATAAGTCACCAGTCTCCATCATTTTTACATATTATAACAATTCATCACTTTCATTCAGCTATCATTGTGCCAAAATGTCTATGGAGTTAAGTCGCGTACTTGGATATCACGGTTACTTCAATACCTACATAATTACATTATTTGAGCTACCCAGGATTCGTATCACCGCGTAAGCAAAGCTGAGTTGTGCCCGTTTGCCAAGAAATGTAGATACCCTTTGTGGTATTCATTGTTTTACATAGTGTTGCGTACTCGTTAATGTACGTTACGAACTGTTTTTAACGGGAATAAAGTTTATTTATTATTTAAATTAAGATTAAAGATTATTAGAATTATTATGATTATTAAAATGACCGGGTTATTCTTAGGTTTCCTAGTTTCGTAAAGCTAACCATTGTTTCAATAAGCAATGTTTTCAACGCATTACTTTGTACAACCTCCCTCGAACTCGAACACTCAGATCGAAACCGTAATAAAGAATATCAATATTATGAACATAACCGTTACATTCCATTCAATTATACGAAAAGCTATTTTATTGGCGAATTTATCGTTTGTATTGCAAATTGCCGCTCCCCGCTGGCTCTAAGGCGTGATGTTGGTCTACGCTGTGTGTTGATCTAGCTAAATTGGATTGTAATTCAATTTGTTTTGCAGTACAGTCGTATATGTATATGTAACATTACGCCTGTAATCCCCGAAGAGGCAGACACAGGTGTGAAGTACACTGCCAAGTTTCACTAATTAAACTTACGTCCTACCATAGAATAGATGGGGGCCTATTGACAAACGCCGAGCACAGATCCAAACTCCGAGCCACTCTTAGAAATTTAAACTAGAAAATTTGAGTTAGAAAATTCCATTAATATCTGACTCGGGATTCGAACCCAGGACCTCTCAATAAGCAGTCGCGCTTGTAACTAGACGATCGAGGCAGTCGTAATACATGTATGTACATATGTATATAAAGCTGTAGTCGAATGCCTCAAAATTTTGTCTTTTACACCGTAAATCTGGGCTTAAAGCCCTGCTTTGCATTTTTGTGTTACAAAGTACGAGTAATATGTGGACTTAGATATATGTAATATTACTCGCTAAAACGCTCAAGGAAAACGTCGTAAAAAAACCCGCACGCTTCAGAATCCTCCATAATGTTCCTTAAGGTGCGTGATGTCAACCCGATCTAGTTCAACATGATGGACTATAGCGGGATTCTAACAGTGGAAGGATAAATGAGTTGATAGTGATGGCGTAGCTATATAAGAAATAATGAATATGTAGGGTACTTGGGAAGAAGTAGTTACAATATATTTGCACTATACAAATGGTTACCTAGTTATATTTCAGTAAGAAAAACGTAACATCAGAGAAGTCTATAACACTTCTACGTTTTACCTCTTGCATTTTCTATTGAAAAATCATTGACTATTGAAAAAATCGAATATTACTCATCCTGGGGATCTAACTTAGGACCTTACAATTAGTTATTGCGTTTGCAACCATTTGATCATTTGATCTGTTGTGGCTTTAAAACTTACCAGATTCGTAGATTTAAAGTTTATCTGAAAAAATAACTAGTGCTATATCACAAAAATATTCTCTAAGGTGCGTGAAGTCTGCCATCCCTTACTTGACCATTGAAGTTGACTATGGCCTTAGCCCTCTTATCCTGAGACAACATCAGTATCCAGCAGTGGAACAATAAAAGAGTCAGCAAAAGAATTTCGTAGCAGTTTAATGGAATAGTCTCTTTTTTCTAAATTTCTACTGTATTTGCTTTGTTGATATGATTAACTCTCGCTACTGGGCATGGCTATACTCGTACAGAATTTTCCGAGCTTGGAAAATACACCTGATTTAAAGGTGCAAACACAATTTATCACGTTTCACATATCCCGATCTCGTATTTTACAACTGATACACCTTTCCTATTCTATTTAGCGCTGTCTTAGATTAGGCAAAATTGAACCAATTCGAATCTAACTACAGGTACAATTGGATTGTCTATTTGGAAAGCCAATGCCCTCGTTGGGTCCAGAAATGGAATGTAAAATTGTTTCATTAATTATATTAAATATTATAATTAATATTGGCCTTTGAATATAATGAACGGGACGATGGGTTAATTGGACAAGTGAAGGCAATAATCACATATATAAGTTTAAGTTTTTCAAGGGTCACATCTAATAGTTGGTCTTTAATTCGTATTGGATCAGTAAGACATAGAAGGGTCTAGATGTTACCAGCTGTAAGAACTCATTCCGAACAGTGATACTTTAAATGAAAATTTTTGTTTATAAAGTATGGACATATTCCAATAGAGGCTTAAAATTTCCATCTCGTTGGGTTGTATACTCAATTGGTTCTATATCCGGATAATCTGTCAAAGTTCGCCCGAGCCAGCGTGTTCGTGTGAAAGAGCCTTTGTAAATGAAATGGACTCCGCGTATCTATTTTTCGCTCGTCATTTGTTTTCCAAAATAAAATGTCCAAAAATAGTGTAGGTACGAACAATGCGCAAAATGCGCCTGATATTGGAATTTTTTCGGACGCATTAAATCTATCGATGTTAATTAATTTAAATTCATAATCGTTGAATGGTAACCATAAATTGAATCTCATGTTCAGAGTTTGTCTGAAAGCATTACCCATGTACCAACGTATGTACATTTGTATGTCGCTGTAGAGCAATAAAAAGTCCGGAAGTAGTCCATACATTTCCTGTATTTTTATACGTAGCAATACTGGAATACATTTTACAAATATTTCCCTATGTCCTCAGTTGTAGTAAAGATAGTTTTCCGCTGAATCGCTTGAGAGTTTTTCCTCGTCGCCACTGGATGAGGACTAATAACATTTTGTTGACAACTCGCGGTGTCGCGGCGGGAAGCGCAGAGGAGGGGTGGGTATGTGTATAGAGCTGGCAATAACACCTTCGCATTCATACTAAGTTCCTGCTGACCAAGCTTGATAAATTTATACTTGCCTTACAATAAAAAATGGGTTATGCTTAAATCCTATCGTAATAACATAAGAAGCTTTAGTTAATTATATACAGAGTTAAAAAAGTCATGCTGATAATTTATAAGGTAGAGATGATAACAAAGTCCCGCAGTAATTATATACGATCAATTGGTTATTACGTGGCTCATATATGTCTAATAGCATTGTATCTAATCTCAAATAATCGAGGGAGTTGTGATTTGAATTGAATATTTAATCAAATCGTTATAGTCACAATAGTTTTTGTAAGCATTCATTATCATCATTATCATTTCTAATCATATCAGTTTAAAGCATCATTTTCCAGTGTATCTTCTGAGACGAGTTGTTATTGAGTATTTATTATTTTTATATAGCACTAATATTTTAAATATGGTATTAACGAACAGCTCTATGTACATCCGCCTACCATTCGGCTAGAGGTTGAGGGTATAAGGGCTGGCGGAGCGCGCATCCAGCCATTCGCGATCTGACTCGCCACCCGGTACCTCGGGGTGGCTTCCAAACGGTTCTATACGAATACGACCGCGTGCGTACGTATGTTACTGTCTTTAATTAGTGTTTTACTGCTAAATTTCTGGGAAATAATGTGTGTAAATATTTTTATTGTTAAAATTTTATGATGATTTTCCCACTTTTGGGGATATTTTGGTAATTTTTATTCTATACGATTTCCAAGTTTGATAACTTACAATTGTGTATCGAAATTTTTAAGAACTTATTTATTCTTAAATATTTGGTTTATTTGTCGATGTACGTTTTCATTTGATGTCTTCGTTTTGTTCTTTTGATTTTTTTGTTCATATTGAACGAAATTTTCGAGAGATGTAACTTAAAAATTGTTTTTTAAAAGTGGTCGCAGCTGTCCGGGAATGGGTAAGTATTTTATTGTTTTTCAGATTTCAGATATTGCTGCTCTCTGAAACATCGTTGCCGTGAATATATTTTATTATTCGTCAGTTCAGTATGTGTCGAGAAAGGCCATTTGATAAATTGAATTACGTCTACGTTTCGCTTTCGAGTCCGTTTTTACGTAAGACGTTGAAATAAAATTTGGTCCCTTTCAAATTAAATTACACGAATTTACGAGATAGCATTATATTATGATGCCATTTTATAAGACAAATTTTCAGTTTATTTACCGTGCCGTCGTATTAGATACACGTCTACTTACTGTATTAAATAAAATATGGTTTTATAAGGGTGTAAAATGAAGTATTTTTAATTGTGTATATGATTTTTTGATAACTTCTTTTTAATGTATACGCTTTTGGAATTCTTGTTACATAGACAAAATAATACAACTGGATGTATGTACATATTTATATATCGTGCGTTGGATAAATTAGTGCCTGACAGAGGTGAGGGAAAAATATGCGGCCAGCCAATAAAGCATACTATGCTTCACGTTTTGATCGCTAAGTACGTACTTAAAGTCTCTTTAATATATTTTACTTATCATAGTATGTTAGTTTTAGCCATAAATTCTAAAATGCAGGTGGTGGAACTGTTCTACGTTTTCAGCGGGTTAGCAGCGGTTCCAGTATTTTGTTGTTTTAGTTCCATACGGTAAAGTCCTATTTGGTTATTTTGGTCGCTGCAGCCAATGGCTAGTATTTTTTTGTTTTAATCTCATATGGTAAAGTCTAGTATTTCGCTGATTTGGTTAGGTAATGCTAAATAGCATTAAGGATTAGCGATTAGCTTTAAAATGTTTTAGGACTTGAGTGACATAAGGGCCTGGAGCGCTTAGGGTGCAAAGGCGTTTTTCAAAAAGTTTTATTGTAAATTTTTTTTGTAATGATAATCGTTTTTTATCTGCTATCTGTTTACGAAAAGTAATATTATTAAAGCGCATTGTTAACTCTATTTTCCAATATGAAAGTACTTGGGTTGAACATACAAGGGCGCGAATATTTACCTAAATAGCTTTATGGTTAAACTATAAATTTTTTAACAAGTTACATTTAATAAAAATATTTTAAAAAAACCTGTATACAATCGTCTCATGACATATTACGATTGAAAATATTTTAAGCACAATACAACAACAAATAAAATAATAATTTAGTCAAGCAGGTTTAAAATGTTAACAAATGGATATCTTAACAATCAAAATTTTGGGATTTAACGTTGAGCCGCGCCAAGGGTGAGATTAAACTTTTAAACATTGATTAAACTCGGGGATTCAAATGTTTTGATATTCCGCTTTTGCGTGCTGATATATACGTATTTTATGGATAATAAATAAACTGGGTACACTGATACATTAAAATTTATGGAACGGAAAGCGA
>DWMF01001288.1:0-11817 GCA_018244815.1 Parelbella polyzona | reverse complement strand
AGGAACAGCAGCATATTTTAAATTAATTGCATTATATTTTTTAAGTATAACTGTTGGTAAGCATAAGTTGGTAAATAGGTACCTATATTAGGTTGGGCGATTGTTAAGTTTATGTTGGTACTTAGATAAAATATTTCACATTTGACTTCAAGACACTGCTGTGTTGATAATTTTGACATTGACAGTAGTATTCGAGTACCCAGTCACTAGCAGTATTTGTAGAGGAAAGGAATGCAAAAATTGTCTGGGAAACAGTTTCACAAAAACTTACATTTATATTTCGAACAACCATGTCAGACCTTTAGTCTTAATCGGGGACTATTTACCGGCTTAAAATACATTAAGTTGATAGTAAAGTTAAAATGGAAGTAACTAGCGGTGCTGAGGAAGGTTTTGTAAGAGAATGGACGCCTTGTTCGCATATTTTGAATCTGATTCCTCTCCGTATTCAGACTGGTATCTTTTCTAACGAATTGTGTTTGACGTGTGTTGATGCTGTGAGTGAGTACATCGCTCTAGGTACCAACGTGGGCCTCGTCTATTGGTACGACAGGAAAAAAGGCAATATTCAGAGGCTAAGATGCGAGGTGAGTACCCCTTTAAATAATTCGCCCATATGTTTCGGAAGCATCTTTATCGAACCTTGTAATACTTAACATTGAGGTCGCAAGGGTATTAACCTCCGAGAGAAATCGCTTTGGAATTTACATAACATTAGGAAACTTTACCAGTGTTGTTATTATGAATAATTTTGAACTAAAGAGTATATGTGGGTAGATGAGAAATGGTTTTAGCCAATAATTGTCATGTAACTTTTTATGTACCCTGTTAATTGTTATTCTTCTGTTAACAGTAGTGTAATGATTATAACTCTTACAATAAATAAGTACATTCTAGTGCTGAATGCAGGTTAATGTAGAAAAAAATCTTTATTACAAAATTTACACATCCATTTGACTACCGAAACTTCGCCTTTGCACCCAATAGTCTGCATGTCTTATACTATACAATATAACCAGCAAATGATGAATGCCTGCTAGTAGCACAAATAGGTATTTTTACTATAGGTATCTCATAGTTTTTGGTTTACTGAATTGGATCCTTTAGTACTTTTTTAATATGTAGAATCATTGATTCAATGCTAAAAGTTCAAGGTGTACTTAATATAAACTCCCAATAGTAGAGATGTCATAGTTGTTGTTTATTTTAAATAGTATGGTAGGAAAACAACCATTATAGTGTGATATTACAACATACTAAGAAGATAATAATAACATTGTCTTAGTCTTAGTCTTAGTTTTATTTTAGTATAAAATTTGATCACATTTAAATTTCTATATAATATGAGACCAGGAAACACTGACTTGGCATGTAAATAACAAACTATGTATTGTTGAAGATAGTGTTAGTAAACAATGATTATCAGTTCCCTTATCTGTCTTGTTAGCACTAATTGTAGTCACTTCTTATTTCATAATAGCTGTCCCTCTACAATGGCTTAGTTAAGAATTATATTAATGTCAGTCAAAGAATACATTGGTATTATTAAATGACAGTGTTAGTTTTGAAAATCCTCTTGAAGTTTGGCAGTTTATACCTAATAGGTAAACAATAGTCATAATTGTAAACATGTGTATGGTCAACAAACAAGACACACATTAAAGTTTTTATCACAATTTTTATGCTTTTTGGTTTATGACGATTACAGTCATCACTTCCTCTTGTGGTCACAGTAATCCATTAGTTTGGCATTCAACATGCTTGTTAATGACAAACCTATGCCTAAATTAATAAGAACTTGATTACTGTGGGTGGAGGAGTGCATAAGAACTCCCAACATTGGATAGAGTAAACACACACCTTAACTAGTAATTATTGCTAAACAGTTAATATTTGTTTACAGTTCAGTGTAATGAGTACACCATATCAATATAAATTTAGATCACATTAAGGTTAGATTCAGATCACATTGTAAAGAGATTGCTTATGAACAATCTTAGCTCTGGCTTTTGTATCATAACAAGAAGCCAAGACTCTGCCTGTGTGGATGTTTACCCACTCTTAAATGCACAATATTTTCATAATGCAGATGACATATTTTAATAGTACAGTTAGTTTTATGATGACATAAACATTGGTTCATTGAATAAGCAAATACAGTTACAATGTTCTAATCAGTCAAGTTTGCTGTACAAATTGGATTCACATGTTCTAAAATAGAATCTGGTATATAGTGGATTTGATAATTAAGTTTCTTGTTCTTGTAATAAAACTATTGTCAAAATCCAGTTCATTTTTAGTAGTCATTATAGTCCAAATTTCGGAAAATCATTAAATGTTCATAAAAGCTTTCCTCTTTAATAACTGGACACATTTTGATAATCCAAAAATGTTTCATCGTCCTGTGATATGATGGTAACACATAAATACTTCTATATTAAAACATGATTCCAGGCATCAACCTCTCCAATTACCTATGTGAAGATTGTCAGCACAGTAGACTATATGGTAGGTGCTGGAAATGCTGCTGGACAAGTCACTGTATTCCAAATACCCAAAGAACACCCTGAAAATGTTCCAGACACATTCAAACCAAAGGTTGAGCCGAAAGTAGAAAGGTGAGACATATATCCAAAACTCACACATTCAGTAGAACACATAAATCAATACTTATATAAAACAATTGTAACAAGTCACCTTAAGGGAATTACAAGATTGGATAAGTGACAATCACCTTGTCCCATTACAAGTCCCTTATACAATGGTTGACAAACAATAGGACATTTATGGTTCACATATTTGACTTTACATTTTGAAGTCAGACATAGAGTGTCCCTCAATGTATCTGCTCTAGCTCATGGTACCAATGCTTTTGAAAATATTATTACATTTGTCATAATGTAGGTTTTGTAATCTAACAGTTGTTACAATATGATCTAGATCCGGTATGATCTAGGATCAGTTACAGATTTAGGCCCTATATTGTTACAATTAGTCTAATCTTCAGGTTTCAAAGGTAATATTACCTTAAATGTAATAAGTACATTAAAGTCTTAAGGATTATTCACTTCATACCAATTTGCCACATAATTAGTGATAGCAGTGACTCATGTCTTGTCAATAATCTTTAATGTCATTTACTTAGGCACTCAGTGGGACTTCCCCTTTAAGCCATTGCTATTATACTATTTATAAAAGGATTGTGGTATTATTAAGAAGTTTTGCTTTATACAGGAGTACACATAAGTATGGTGGTACAATATGGTTTGTGTTTGTTATAACAATGTGAATATCAAATAAGCCATTGTCCTTGTTTCAATGTTGAAGCATACTATACTATACATACTTGCATCTAAATTGTATATTAAAAAGTTTCTCCATTTGATATATTTTTTTGGTTACTGAATTTAGATAATGGATTGATTTTCTAATCGGTTTTGCAATATTAATATGAGTTTATTACACTTTTATGCTTTTCCAGCATCACTTTTGTAATCACTATAATTTTTATCAAAGATTTTATTTTTCACTATTAGACATGGATCCTTATATGATTATAAATTGAAAAATTGGCAAGCGTAAGTTGTCGCCAACGATATTAATCACAAAAGAATGCAAGTTGGGCTCTCTAAACAAGCGTTGACGGATCCTTACGGAACAAACGTTGTCGCCACATGGTTTTACCACACATGGGGATAAGGCTAGTCAGAGGGTTGTGTTAAAATATAAAATAATAACCTTTTTGTAATATAACATATAATTTTTTTGTATTTTTTTTTGTAATACAACATAAAATAATAACCCTTAATTGCAACCGCGTGAGTGATTGCGGGTTAATAAAAAAATAAGTTAAATAATTGTTCACACGCTCGGTTTTGGAGGAAAAGGACATTCTAGCATAAACTTCCGACGACGACGCGTGGCTGTGGGATTTCGATTGTAACCCGCGTGACCTAGCTATTTCGAATAGTATTGGTGAATAGTTTAATGTTTAATACGTATCATCAAATAACTGTAACAAATTAAAAATATATTTCTTTTAGACATGTAATTTATTGAGTCGAACTACATAATATATACCTATAACATAAGATTAAAACCATCCATGTTCTCCGGCTATGTTTTATTTAAAGAAACAGAATTGTCAAAATTAGTGACATGAGGAAAACAAAAGGAATGATTACACATATATCCTATTATTCTGTGCAGGTACACAATAGGTGATCTCCACAAGACCAAGATAACCGCGATAGAATGGTCGAAGAACGGCATGCGGCTGTTCTCGGGCGACAAGAACGGCGTCATCATCATGACCGAGATTGATTTTTACATGGTGAGTACATTAAATAATTAATAATTTTACACGGTAAGTCGTGTCAAAAAATGGAAAAGACACAAGAACCCGTTTTTGCTACTAAACCACTAGCACATTTGTAGCATCATGGTTATAAAAGGAAAAACAGCGCCATTTACTTTGTTATCTAAAATAAGCAGGTGTGATACCAACAAATTAGCTAACATCGCCATCTGTTGGCAAGTTATAAAATTAATATTATAATGATTTGTTATACAAAATATATATCAATAAAAATCGCGGTCAGTACTCGAAATAGAATTTTGCCTATATTTTAAGTTGGTCAAAGGTATGTACCTGTGTGAATTTTCATTAAAATAGGTCAGTAGTTTGGACATTAGTCCGGAAAAAATCGTGACCCGAGATTTTTATAATATAAAGATTAACGTTTACTATAATATAAATTTAACTTATACTTTAGTCTTTACATGACATGAAATAAATAATTGTAGCTTAACTTTTAACATAACGGCATCTATTGGATACTCACTCAATCGAGCCGACTAATTACCTCACACCGCCATCTATTAGAATCTAAAAGATAATTAACTCATTGTCAGATAATTAATAAACAGATAATTCGCATTAGAAAAATATTGCGACAGTAAATTGCGACATAAACTATTCTATCCTTTAAGTTGGATCAAACTGCACATAGTGTGTGAAATTTGATTAAAATCTGTTCAGTAGTTTAGGAGTCCATCGCGGACAAACAACGTGACAAGTAATTTGTATATATTATGAAGACGATGAGATATAGTGGTCCGTCTGTGTCAGGTACTAGTATGTATAATAATATATGAGATTCAAATTATTGTTTAGCGTTAGACGTTCAATTAGTGAATAGAATTGTTATTATTTAGGTTAAATACTCGTGTTTATCAACAACTATTCAATCATGTAAATAATATTTCTTATCAATATATCGCTCTCGCTCGCCTTATCATTTTTTCCACTGTTATTTAACACTCATTGACACAAATGTTGTCGGAGATAGCCACAATAATATCAAACGTTGCTTGTATACAGTGCACAAATGTCAATGGACCAGTATTTATACCGTTGTTTTTGTGCTTAAAATTATTATTGTCATGCAAAATTATTCATAAATTGCATCCGTCACAGGTTAAGTTTGATTTAACAGTATAAAAAACAAACACGGACTTTACTTGGCATTTTTACAAATATTGATTTTCGTAAAAAATTATTAAATTACTTATAAAAGATTTTTTTACTATCGGTTAATTTGTTTGTTTTTACATTCAGATATTCTTTAAGTTATTGACTTACTACGTTCTAATGTATATATGTACATATTATTATCTCTGCCAGCACCTGTGCAAGTCGATGGAAATAGTGAACGAGGAACATGAGATAGTGCAAATGAGTTACTATCAGAATGCGTTACTGGTGTCGAGTCTGTATCGCACCATTGTGTGCGAGCGCCGGGACGCCCGCTGGCAAGTCAACCAGTTGGGGAAGAAAGAGAGACGCAGGTGAGAGCGGGAAAGAGAAGAATGGATAATATGTGGTCGATTTTGTGCTAGTCAGTACGCAATACATACGAATAGTAAAAAAACCATGCTTAGTCTAACCATTATAATACGGTAGCCATCTTTTTTTAATTTAATGAAAACTGACAGTTGATAGTCCAACCTGAAACCGCGGATATGGATTATAATTAATTTCCTTAACAGATTTACTAACTACATTAAAACAATCTGGTTATTCAATACTTGAATGGTTTGTTTTTTACATTCATAATATGAATACAATGGTTTTTACTATACACATCCGATCAATAAAGAATGTGATATTTTGCACTCGGCACTTTCGTTTTACCCCGCAAGGGACTTGGTATGAGATATAACAACAATGTTAATGTTATCTTGTGTTTACAGTTTATGCGCACTGGGGGCCGTATTTCAGTATTCGTATGCGAGAGGGGGCGCCGCGACCGCGTACTGCGCACGCCCCGGCCTCAGACTGTGGCGGGCAGATCGCAACGGGGACGTGCTGCAGACGTTGCTCTTCAAGGTATTTGGCTTTAGGTTTTATGAATATAATTGTATGTTTCGTGAGTAATACATAACATATGATTATATATGTAACGGTTGTTACGAAAATAGCTTTCAATATGTTACCTTTCCTATTAGAGCACATGCTTCTGAACTTCGCAGGGGTAAGCTATGTATAGATAATTTTATTATTAAGGAGAACAGGCCTAACTATCAGGTGAAAGTGTTAGTATTATTACTCTTTTGTTTCAGGAGGCAATATCTAATCCGCTGACAGTGGCGGAACTCCTCAATCCATCGCAGAAGAAACATTCTCACAGTGACAAGGAATACAACTTCGGGCCATTGCACGTATTCCGGGAGCACTTTCTGGTATCTCACAACGAGCACATCCTGTACATATTGGACCCGAGGTCGCTCACGGCTGTGGCCGTCGTCGATGACTTGAGGCGGTAAGATGCTGTACTAAATATTTTTCACAGATTAAAATTAATAATGTACCTGTACGAAATAGGCGGGATACGAGTATTCTATAGCTCACTTAAGTATCCTTACATGTTCAGTGCTGCCGATAATAGTTCCATGATGGTGTCTGTCGCGATGCATCCATTACGGTGTTACATTGGGCACAGTTTGTTAAGATGAGGGTTATTGGTAGGATCCTGTCGGTGTCGGTGAGCAAGGAGGAGATCTTCGTGCTGGAGGGCGCGCGGTCGCTGGTGCGGCTGGCGCACGCGCCGGCCGCGCGCGCCGCGCCCGCCGCGCACGCGCCAGGTGTGTTCGCGCGCCGTCGGCCCCCTCTCGCATCTCATTAATCCCTCTCGCACCGGTAACACTTCTCTTGCTATGTTTATCGTCACGTTTTGGTGCTTCTCGTCTGTGATACCGGCGCGTTCGGGTATTTCGTACGCTCAGATTGCTTACTTACCGAGCATATCCTCTCGGTGTCCGGATTAAATTAGTTTATCATGAAGTTTGCGCCTACAAATTTATGTTATGTGACGATGGTATTCAGTACTATTTAATAAGAATTTTGATTAGGTGTGAATAAAATTTCATCGGATTTTAACAACGCCGTCCATTATTATAAAGCGATATAGACTTTGAGGTTATACATATTAAAGTAATATAAAAACTTGACACTCAATCGATTCCATATGATTGACCATTGAATTTATTAATATTTTCTAACATTCATGTACCTTTTACATGGTACTTAGTACTTAGTCAAAGTGGGTATTGATTAGACGATAATATGTAGTTTTACAAGAAGGTGTTGGTAAACGAATTATTTATTAATTCTATAGTTGTGATTTAGTGTAGTTATTGCTTAATGAACGCACATTTTCTACTAGTACAGGACAGGGTCAGATCCAACTAAAAATATGTCAGTTTTTATTTAATGAGCAATAATTAGCAATTAGCAATAATGTGTTCAAAATTTAATTATATATAATAAACCTTGTTTCTAACCACATTCCCCTACTAACAATAATCAGTATTTTCTTTATGTACTTAAAATATGACAATATACATATATAGAAATTAAAGTACCAATTGATTCAGTATTTTTATAGATTTCAAGGAGTTCTTGATTCAATTTATCACGATGACTAAATCGAGGTCGTTCATAATTAATATTTTTGACATATTTACTCATTCCGTTATAGAATTTGAGCTCCGTTTGTTAAGGTCTTTGATGTCTGTTTGTCTGTCGTCTTAAAAACCCTAAAGATTTTACTGAATATACTGTGTGAAGACCTCAGAAAGAGACTCGTTTCTTACCTCCCTTACATTGGGTGCAAAAGCGGCTAAAAAACAGCTATCTACTCAATACAGTATGTTCTGTTGGACTATTATCAAGTAGGTACTATTTTGGCATAAAAATAGAAATTTACCATATCGCGGAAAGCAATTATAACTTCTATTTTCCTTAATGTTATCTGGAACATTTTATGTTTGCTTTAAGTTCCTGGCTTATTTTCTAACCCAAGCTCCTTGAATTCAACGCCAAGTATAGCTCGGACAGATCGAAAACCCGATTAGACCGAATCCAAGTCGCAATCTTATGTATCTCTTCTCTGACTATCACCCGGAGCATTTCTTTTTTTGACCCATTGAATACAAGCTTGACCCTAACACGTTAAAAATGGCTCAATGTTTTTTTATTTTAGTTATTAATTGCTTAAGTTTGCCCCTTTGATATGGCTCGCCATCATCTCTAGATTGTTATGACCATGTCTGAGAGGTGCCGTCTTAAAGAGAATTTAGACACGGAACCTACAGTTACAAGTCGACAATCGGATTCGAAAATGTCCTTGGCTTTGACATTTTCTACTTCCAATTTAAGATTCTCTGATCTTAAATTGGAACTGAAATTGGAATGCTTATTCTTCTTTCAAATTCTTCCTTTCATCTTCCGTTCTCGGAAATTTCTTCATTCTTAGTCCAATAACCGTTTTATGTGCCATATATTTTTTCTTATTATTATCATCATCATCATCATCATCACCATCATCATCATCATCATCATCATCATCATCATCATCACCACCATCATCATCATCATCATCATCATCACCATCATCATCATCAACCTACTTCCGTCCACGGCTTTCTTTCTTATTATGCGTCATTCATTTTATTTTTATGTGAATGCATTAAATGCCTTTCAACGTGCTCATTCCTTTTGCATTTTTTAAGCCTAAATATTGAATAATTCTCATACTTTTCTAATATTTACCGAGTCTAATTGCAATTTTACCTACACTTTCCTACAGTGTTTTTCTTCAAGCGATAACTTCTTGTTGTGAATGCTAGACATTTTTGAGAGAGCGATTGAAACACATAAATAGTTGTGAGGTATTGAGTTGGTCGAGAAAGAGTTTAATTAACTTATTTATCTATGAGGGTATCTTTAAAGTATTAGTAACTTTCTCGCTTTTACATATTAGGCTTAAAAACTTTACACTACTTCTAGAAAAATAATAGGCTACGTATTAATATACGGGCCAGAAACACTGATAAAAATATTTTTGTTTCTTTAATTATACGAATTACATATAAATTTAAAATAAAATTATCGATGAGGTTGTCTAATATTAGATATTTTTAATCCTTATTATTCCTTACACCGTCCGGTTTGTTGTTGGCCTCAGGTCACAGACTCTAAGCTTGTAGCTATAGACAACTTCGCTGGTAAAGTGTAGATAGCAAGGCTTGAGACACGTGTCGGTCTTACCGAGTATTATTTTAAAACTTTACAGTTAGCAGGTTTCCTCACGAGTATGATATTTAATTTTAACATTTTATATTATATTCAGTACAGAACTATGATCATACCATTAAAAATTTTGCGTAGGAATTAACGTTAGTATAATATTCAATTTACGAGAATTTATATGTATTTATATGTATATTTTTAAATATATATATTTGTGTATTTGGAAGATTGTGATTTTTACAAGTGCCTTATAATATTAACAAGTACCAAATTAAGACCAATGTATTTTTATGTACTGTTTAAGAAATATGAATTTATCGATGTTTTCTCGTGCTTCAACTGCGACAATGTTTTTTATAATGGTTAGCGGATTTTTCTAAGCTAGTGACATTTAATTGTCAAAGACATGATCGCACACGTGACGGTAGCGTTAGTGTCCAGTGTAACGTACCCATTGTAACATCCAGAGTCCTTTAACAATATAAAGGCACGTGAACTCTGTTCGATGGTTAATTGATGATGTTGCCAGACATTCAGCCTATTACAAGATAAGTGCGAGCTGCCTACGGTTGTGTGTGGATTTTTTTATGAATTTTTTTTTTAATTCTTAAATATTTATAGTGTAGTTAGTTTGTAGTATTTGCTGCTTGGCTTTTTTAGCGCACCAATTACACATACCAGAATATCTTACGATATGTACCTATATTTAGATTTCCCTGTTATGTACTTACTAAGAAACGTACTCAATAATATAATTTTTTTTTCTTCTGCACCAAGAAACATATTACTACGTGCATCACGATATACTTTGATCAGCAGTAGTACTATAAAAATGCCTGATTTATTAGCGAGTAAAGTCCATTGTACGCTTAATTAAGTCCATATTTTAAAGAGATCAAATAGAAACGACGACATACAGCAGAAATTTCATACAATCGCGAATTTTAAATTATACGGTTGAATTTTTAAGGTGCAATGTGTCCTAAAGTCGCTATGTATAAATACCGCAAATAAAATTGCTGTCACACTGAACTGAGGTGTAATCCATGGAATAAAATCGTTCGCTTGCTGGATCGTCAATGGATTACCTGGCTAATACAGATATTCATTCCTAATGATTTACTTGCTTATGAAATATTATAACGTAATGAAGAGAAAAATATTATTCTACTTTTATGTAAGGTTATATAACAATATAAGATTATTATCATTTAAGCTTATTTCACTTATGTAAGTTTTTATTATAACTCAACTTTCTAATCGGTGATTGTTCTAAGCATTTTTACCTTCTATACATTCCGTTATATATACTATATAATTGTTAGAAATTTTGTGTTTATATCGGTTGTCAGTTGTTACTTTTTATGACAAGTAAATATTTTTAACTTCTTAATAATAATTTTTAAAATATCAGTATACAAATTTATTTGTAAGGTTTCATTCTTTGATACACAAAACACAATAAATATGGTTTGATCAGAGTATACTATACACTGGTTTTGGAGAATCGTAGAATGTTATACTTCCTTAACTGTCACTATTGTTAAGTATAATGTCTTCCATAGTGCATCCTGATGTAACAGTCGCTTTTTTAAATTCCATTAACTTAACTTATAGATCAGGTCAGGAAAAATAAAGGATAATGTGTAAACTATTATTTTATACCTGAATGAAATGTAAGGTAACGTACCACTTATTCCATGGGACGTAAAACGTAACTTGTGAAACGCGGGTGTACTACACTCCTCTCGGGTGTACTACACCCATTCGGGGATTATGGGCGTCATGTTGTTTTTTTTTGTTACTATACATTACTTTCACGTGCAATGTTTTCGAAGTATGTGCTTTTTAAACATTTATTTAGTGTGTATTATTCGATTGACATAACGGTTATGTTTTGTTTGTGCTTTTTACTATAACTTAGTTTAGTTTTAAGTGTTTAACGTTGCATGTATGTACTTAGTTACCCGAAGTAGTGAGAATAACAACGAAGTGTATTATTGTGCATGTAGTTATAGTATTTCTCGTAGTTGTTCTTGCTCTTATCAAGTCCAGATGTTGGAAGTTTCTCGAGAAATGCATCAAGATGATGTGTTACGCAGAAGTATATATGTATGTATGTAAGTTCAACTAATTCTTTCTACCAATCTTTCAATAGATTAATCGATTCTTTGCTCGTGTAAATTATATTATTAATGGTTTATAAACTCAAAAAAAATTTA
>DWMF01001287.1:0-11818 GCA_018244815.1 Parelbella polyzona | reverse complement strand
GAAGTAGCTTTTGACCGTGGCTTCGTCCTCGTGGGGGTAGAAAGTTGTAGGGAGAAATTATAGGGTAGGTAGGCTACATATATGTACATTGAACCGCTACTATATGGTATACGAGTGTGAACCAGTAGGTCTTTACACGTACATATACTCGTATAAATTATATATCTACATATGCAGAAAGTAAAGTTTTGTCAATAAAAATATAATAATCGATAAATACGCCTTAATGACGCGTAGATATCTGTCCTTGTATTGTTGTGTCTTAAAAGAAGGGACAAATGAAAGTAAACTTTGTGCTTGCAAAGTGAACTGAACTAACACTAACTGAAAGTGAACTAACTGAACACAGGTAACGCTTATTTTTCTTAGAGGTAGACAGAGACTAAGAATTGCCATTAGTTATGTTCTAATGGACATCGTTCTCTCTCTATTACGTCCATCAAAATAGTCTTGTCTTTTGAAGGTACTAAGCACAAAAGTATTGTTTAATCAAGTTTAATTGTTTTTCTTGGTTTGAGCGATGTTTACGGAAATAGAATACTTTCATAGAATCAATTTGTAGTTTAGTTCATAGAATCAAATCGTAATAGAATCAATTATTATCTACTTTTTATATTATTTAATAATTTTTGCTATCAATATACACCTCCTTAAAGCTCTTTAGCTTTCTAAATTAGAAATATATTGCATTTCGATATTAAATGATTAAGTATAACGTACAATACAATACAGATATCGTTAAATAATGAACAAGCATTTATAAAGTCTATGATTACCGTATTAAAGGATTATGTATTTTAATGGGGAGAAAGGATCGGATTGTTGCGAGGATTTGTTGTAGTACTCATCTGATTTATTTCTCTGTTTATACCCTGTTATAAATACCATTGGATTTAATTGGGGATACTCTTTTTGGTCGTTTTACAAACGTCCAAGCGAGATGTACCTAATGTTATTTGTGTTTTGTAACGAAACCAAATAATCAATACAGATGAGTATACGCTTGTGGTGTCGGGGAGAATTTGGGGATTATTCAGTACCAATTTAATGAACGAAAGAGTGTCAAATATATGATAACGTAGATATCAATAGTCACCGCATTATATGACCCTTGGTTTGTATTGAGCTAAGATCCTTAAAATCCTCAAAAAACTTTTCTAGATTCGTTTGTTGCGGGTAGTGGCATTAGTTTTATTGAACAGGAGGCAGCACTGTCGCCTACTTGGCAAAACTATCGTCTAGGTGGAAGCACCATCGTGTTTAACATACCGTTGCTCACATCAGTTATTAGTAAAAGGGTGCAGGAAAGCAAACCATTTTATCAATGTTTGATTTGTTTTAACAACTGCTTCAAGACAAATGCTGCTAGCAATGATAAATGACAGTGACTTTTAAAATTAACTTCCGAACTGCTCCAGAAAGTTCGCCAGTAAGTTTCTTGCATCTGATAGTCTGCGGTACCTCACAGGTCTTACAACTTTAAAGATCGCTTGCAGTCTGGAGTTATAGTAGAACTGTAATGGAACCCTTTTTCGATTTATGAATTACGATCAGTATATTTAGTTTTTTTTTTGTAATATATCAAAGTAATAATGAAAAACACGTCTTAATATTTTATATTCAATGACAGATAAAGAAAAATGATAATAATAAAGATTTACATTAAACACATTACCTTACAAAATAGACCTGACTGTCCACGATACGATTTTAAACAATCTCGGTCAGAAATTTTTATCCTATTAATAATTGTACCAAATGTGAAGGCTGTACAGGTGTACTGCTGCTCAAATATGATTGGAATTTGAATTTAATTATGTCTGTATATTAATTTAAGAAATTACGACTGCTTTGTCCGTTATAATTTATCTTATATATCGTACCTATACTGTACCTTCTTCACTAACGAAAAATCATAAAATTGTCCGCAGTTAACATAATTTAGGCAATATAATAAAGTATACGGAGCTGAGAGGTATTTTCAATCGGCATCAGCAAAATCTCCCATGAGTAATGTGGGTCGAAACCATTCCGCAAATAAATCCTGCCTTCAAAATAAATAACCGCCAACCCAAACGTGTATGGGTTTTGGGTCGAATAGTTATCAGCCGAATACGTTACATTATATTGTTTAATGAGGCCAAAGTTAACTAATACTGATTCCGCATGTAATGAGCTGGAAGATAAATAGCAGTGTGCGTGTATAACGAGTGGAATAATTTCAATTCACGAAGGCAGGTTATACAATGTTTATGTTCAACGCAATAAGGTTCAAATTCGATTAATTCTAGTGCTCTGGTGAGAACAATAACAATGTAGTAGTCGCGACCCTTTGATCAACTGCGACACAACAATCTGCTTAACGATGTCCGGTCACGGCTGGACTACAATTTCTATGAAAAACTACGCAAATACACCTCCTTAGTAATTGTTCATTAGCGAAATGCTTAATGTTGTTTTAAAAGTGAAGCTAAAGTCAAAATTCCCAAGTAACCGAAATGGAACCTTAATTTTATAACGGCTTTAAAGAACAAAATCGTCTGTATCGAGAACAAACATAGAATTTGCTTAAACATTAGCACTAAAACATAACAAGGTGAATGTACGTGATATCGGTGCCGATCCACTATCTCTGCTCTTTCGGATAATAGATTCATTTGTATTCAGGTTGCAAGTGGGTACTGTAACGAACATCGGGGGGCTGACGTTCAGGGTACAATTACCAGTGTTAATATTTACCAACTGACGCCAGCGACTAATTGCTACGGGCGCTCGATGCCCACCACGCCGCAGCGGGGCTAGGCACAAGTTTGATGTATGAGATATTAGCTCCTACACGACCCGGAACGGCAACTGTTGAATGTTGTTTTTAGGCTCGTGAAGAGACAAGTGATTGCAATGACGTCATGAACGTAAACTTTCGCGTAATATGAAGTACTTACATTACGTGAATGTTTGCGTTATTTAACGCTAGTTTATTTTGTATTTCTTTGCTACGTGTAATAGAAATGATTTGTTAAACCTTAATTCAATCATTCGCGTCCAATCATCCAGCGGTGCTAAAGGTTTCACAGCCGGATCATGAACGAGAGTTTATGAATTGTTTTTTGTCTGTTACAGTTTTTAAATTGTTATCTTACTTTTGTGAAGTCTTTATGGAAGATTTAAATTAAATGTAAGCCCCAGACCTACGAAGTGAGACAGAAATTAACAGGATAAAACTGCTTTATCTATTTATCATCATCATAAATAAATCATCGTCACCGTAAGCCATGGTCGATCATTGATGTAAGCCTTTAGTTTTTCATGCTGCTATACTTTGGGCTCTTCGCATCCAGTTTTTGTTTTCTACTCATTGGATGTCATCTTATCAATATATTATCTAACTCTATACAAAGGCATTTTGGTTACGTTACGTTAATTAGGTTAGATTTATCGAAAAAAATTTCAAGGCATCGAAACATCGTAAAGTTATTCGAGTGCCAAAAAATTTATAACAGCCGGCAGACAGGTTTTTGTATAAAAAGGAAATACATTTTACAAACTAAGGCTCTATGAATAATTGCTACATTGTGTTGTGATGTAGCATAGTACATAACTGAGCGTCCCACAAAGGAGACCGCCAGCAAAAAATTGGAGCGACGCCAAGTTCCAGCGTTTTATGTTTGTTCGACGGCAAGTGACGGTAAAATTTTATGCCTTCAATAATATTGTTTTGTCATTGTAAGCAGCGCCGTCCTTGAAGCTGATGAGCGATACGTACTATTGGATTTGATTTGGTGCTCCATAGAGCGACCTTCCTTTGTTTAGGTAATGTCCACGATCCCAGAACTCGAAACAATGATGTATCTACATACGTATCATATACATAGATGACCTACTCTCGATTTGTCGTATCCATCAATACAATTGTTTCGGGTTCTTCAGCCAATAGCGGTCGGGGTTTTACATTTACATATATTATTGGTTGTACTCTTATATACGTGTCTACAGAAATATAACTGTACCAGGATAAATCGGATCTTAGACGTTATATTTAGCAGTGACCCCGAAATCGTGAGTGTGGATTATGTACAAAATTACATCCAGCGGTTTTCACATGTGAGGATTAAGTGCTGAAAATCATTGGATTCTTGTACAAATATTTCCTGATAAGATTTCAATTGGTATCGTTATCTTCTCTTACATGCAATACCTGCGTATTAAAAATTTATAATTAAAATTCTTCCGTTATGTATTGTTTTTTGCGATAACCTGTTATTACAATGATAGTTGTGTATTATTATTGTTATCTCATTGCAAGATAACGAATCAACTCGCAGTGGTTAATTAAATTTTCCTCCCATTCGTAGAATGTCTTAAATTAAAATATATCTTAAATACAAACCAGCAATATAAAATTGGTATTTAAGTAGAAAGATGCCAAGCGGTTACCAATGACCTAGGATTATTGGTATCATCAAGCGTTTTATTATTCCACTACTGGACAAGGACTTCTCTCAAAATGAAATAGGTTAAAGCCTATATCAGCCACATTCATAAAATGCGCATTAAAACTCCACGACCCCTAGTGATGTTGATGAAAACCCTAAGGCGTGGAGGTTTTTCACTGTATTTCGTTCTTTCGTTCTTTCGTCGTTATAGCAAGTGGTAATTAATCTTTTAAAGTACATAATTTTGTTTAACTGTGCATGTTAGCATTTGAACCCAAGACTACAAGAGAGATATCAATTTTGAAGCAAGGAACTACGAACGCTTTCTAATACCATTAAATTCATGTAGGTACGACCAATACGCGTTTATTAATCGAGTATTATATTAGACTCCGTCTTTTAAACGATATTGAATAGCAATGAAATTCTCATAACAATCAGTCGCGGCACGTTATTAGTTTCATATACATACGTAGAAACAGCATATCACGCTGTGTTCAATAACTACGAAACATATTCGTGTAGACAATTACGTACGCCCGAATCGAGTTTAATGATTAAATTAAGGTCATATTTATACTTCTCTAGTCTTGTTTGCTACCCCTAAATTAGTGCCTTAGAGAGTTTAATATCTGAATCAGAGTAGAGTTTGCAATGTAATAAATGAATATGTAACTTACAAAAAACGATCGATTTTGTGTCAATAGTTTATTTTTATTAACGGTACGTGTAGGAAAATTATGTATTTGTACTATATGCCAAGAAGCTTTTATATCTGTACCATTTGATTTTCCCCCTGGCCATGAGAGACATGTTCGTTTTAAGTATACACGATTCGTAACCCCATTTTTCACGCTGAAACAGTTATGTTTTAGTAACTATCACTTCACCATAGAAATAAGTGTAGGGGTGGTACTGCCCCAAGCGAAATGTATAATATATACGAGTATATTTTACTAGATATATTTCAATCTTAAGCGTATTGCGGGAACACAGATATGAGATTCGATGTATCAATCAGTGAATCGTTTTACTGTGGTATTTTACCTTACTTCTTAGAGATAACATAGATCATGTATTCGATCTCGCTGCTCCTAACTCATTGTTTCTGATCGACTTTAATGTTCGATGCGATGTTAGAAGAAGACATCGTTTGGACTAGAGAAAACTACTTTCGAATGTAAGAGTATACATTTTTCTTAGAGATGCGTGTTCAGTCTTAGGAAGCACCTACGCTTTTCATTAGGCGAGATCGCGGCAAAACTCGAGCTCATCATATATATAATAAAAAAAGTCGAATATTCTGAATTCCCGCTAGCTAGTAACTAAGAAATTGTCATTAGAAAATTGTCCCATTACGTTGTCCCATATTCACGAACTCGCGTTAAGTTGGTAGGGAACAATTAGAGCAACTGTTCGCTCACCGCAAATTAGAGCGAAACGTGTAAAGACGATATTTTACCAACGCCAAGACTATTCACGAATTTAACTTAGATTTGAAATAAGATCTGAAATTATCTTTAAAACGTGTTTAATTATACGGATTTACCTTAAGTCGTTGCGTTAGATCCCTTACAGGGCAAGCAGAGACCACGAACTGGTGAATATCTCGCTCCTTACAGACTCTACTTCTTATGTTATCAATGTATCGAATGAATATAACTGTCGAGTTTGTAACACCGTGGTTAACTCTTAAATGCTATAATTCATGGTAAATTTATTTAACGTGTCCCAACATTCACGGCCACAATAAGTAGCCGGTTTCTGTCGTGATCATCATGTGAGTGATCATAAATGTGTTGGCGGGCAAGGGTATCGGTTCGGAAAGCTGAGGTATTTCTTTGGGATTCAATGGCTTGAGATAGGATGGCAAAACAAGTTGCAGGCCTCTTCAGTTGAACACAGGACCTATGAGCAGTGGTGTAAAGATAATATATTGCAGTCGAGTATTTTTGACATTTGCCTTTTCTGGACATGTCTTGTTCTTTGAAGTAATGTGTACATTAATATGATGCTACAAAATATAAATATTTCTATGACAGTCATTAACCTATTCATCGTTCTACTGTTGGAGACGTGTTACCTCTTAGAATATGAAGGTTTTAAGGCCATAGTCTGTTATGCTGTCCAAGTGCTGGCTGGTAGATTTGACACGCCTTGGAAAATTCTATGGAAAACTCTATGGTATGTAGGTATTTTAACGATATTTTCCTACATCATTAAAGGCAAACGGTGACTGAGAATCTGATATAAGATTAGAGAATGCCATAAGAAAAACTAGAGAATACTTAGAGCTTCAGTAACTCTTGGTTAATTTACTGCAGGTGACAATCTAATTTATTACAGGGAGTGGACGCCTAGTAGATTTATGTTCATACACTTCGCTGACAGAGTGATCTGCGAGGACTAAGATATATGACAAGTGATGCCATTTTTTAAGCAAATGCGTTCAAAGCGACGACGCAGTATTCTTTCTAGTTCTGCGTTAGTTATTTTGGTAGTTCATTAATATGTACAAGCAACGGTTATTATTTACATAGGTAAGTAGATTAATCTTTAATATAAAAAGAAAATGATAAAGAAATTACTCATCATCAGTCGTTCTTGGTGTTACAAATTTGTATGGTTATAGAAATAACATTGTTAGGTTTACAATAAATTAAAATGTGATCTGTATAATATTACAGAAAAAAATGATTGCACAAATAATATTTTTCTATCGTGGTGAATTTAGAAAAATGGATTAATAAAACATAATCTTGAATAACAAAAGAATAACGAAACACGGGAGCGTCTTGATTGCATAGATTGAAAAGAAAGTAATCTTTAATTTAAAGTAACAGTTCATTCGTAGAAAGACGTAAGAGATGGTGGGTGGGGGCTGTTTCCCGTGTCTGTGTTGATATGAAGTAATAAAGCAGTCACGTGTCACGCCCCCGACAGCGCCTAGCAGATCACTATCAGCGGAGTGTATGAACATAAATCTTGAAACTAGTCTGCGCTGCGGATCAATCTGTCTCTTGCGATAGATTAACTAACCGATTCTATCAAATATATTTTATCTCTCCACCTATCTATCTCTTACCTGTGAGATCTCTATCAACTTGTCTATCAAAGTTTATTTAAGTTTTTGTAACATTACAATTGAATGTTTGTGTAATTTAATTTTCATTACTATTTGAATCAACGTTTATTAAGATTTTAAGAAGGATTACGACCAGGAGTATAACCTAGAGTCTAATTTAAGACTTGAGCTTACATATGATTAATTCGTTATTGAATTGGTTATACAGAATATTAACTAAAATATTGTTTATTATATTTTTACGTTAACTTGAAACTTTTTTCTTAATAATGTGTTCACGTCATAGTCATCGTCAGCCTCTTGATGTCCACTGCTGGACGTAGGCCTCTCTTAATCGGCGTCACTCCATCCGGTCCTGGGCCTTCCGAATCCAGTCGCTTCCCGCTGTCTTCTTCAGATCGTCAGACCATATGGTAGGGGGGCGACCTATGCTCCTTTTACCGAGACGTGTATTCACGTATTATATGTAAATTATTTGCTACCTCTGACGACATTTCTTGTCTTACATGTTCTGTAGACAAGAACACGGCTAGGTAATAAAATACTTAAGAGCAAAAGTGACTTAAATGTTCTTGCTTTAGCTGAGAAGCGATTGGCTCTGAGAATGTTATTTTTATTATATAATCACGACAGTTCCTTTACAATTTAAGCACAGTGCACCGAATATCAAAAATTTCTATCCTTACAGACCGGTCGTATTTTCTTTTAATATTTTAAAGCATTTAACATCACAATCGTTGTGACGTATTCAATTAAGTATGAGCGCATGAATCAGGTTAGTTCTCGGGGGTGAAACGTTTACTAGCCCATCGGTATAATTGTGGCCGACCACCCTAAAACGTGTATTAAAGCAATTGTCATATCGTAAATCCAATTTTCTCAGCAAAATAATAAAATAAAATAATTTGAAATTCTATAGGCACGAATAAAAGAATATTCAAAAAAGAAGATACATAAAATAGTAAGAGAAAGAAAAGAGTCAATAAATCGTATTGCATTACTGTTATATTGAAGCTTTAAATAAACAAATTTTCTAAGGTAAGTGTGCAAAAATACTCACTTGTATTTTCCTAACAATTTCATAGTCGTTAAAAAAAACACTAATCCGTAACATAACGCCTGTCATCTCCGAAGGAGTAGGCAGAGGAGTGTAATACATTCCCACGTTTCAATCCAGTAGAAAAATCCAATAGTGCCCGACTCGGGATTTGAATCCAGGAGCTCGCAACCGCCAGCGCGCTTGCAACCACTCGACCAACGAGGCAGTCTTCACTAATCACATTTTAATTAACTAATGTCTAGGGATAACTTTTCATTATGTTCCATATTATAATATCCACATTAACAAAATGAACAATGTATGTACCTATGTGTTTAATTAATTATATTTTTCATAATACAACTAACAATGCCATCCATTAGCTGGTATTATTAATGAATGTGGTTTAAGCGCAATTATATGCTAACTGCTCAACGTAAAATAATTGGCTAACCGACGCATTCTAGTTACAAACATACCAACATACTGTGAATCACTGTTGTGGTTTATGTTACATTATTTATGGTAAGCTCATTAATTAACGATTATCGTACATGTTACGTGAATAGCGTTATTTTTATTTGACTATTATAGTGTATTTAATGACCGGCTGGTTGTATCTAGTGACTGAGATGTTAGTCCAATGGTTCTCGTAAGCGATGAAGTAGGAATATAGTGATACAGTGGGCATTTGTAGGTTCGACTCTCACAGAACGAATACTTCTTCCATAGTTGAGTATGTGATGACTTTATGAATAAAAATTTGTCTTATATGATTTATGTGCGTGTCAAACAATTAAGTGGTCATTAGGAATAAATGACCATGTTCGAGTTGACGATGATAATTGTTAGCCTTGAATTTCATTATTGCTACTATCATATAAAATGGTTACATTAGTTTTATTAATTGCTTTAGAAAAAAAAATAACATCGCGCTCTCCGGGCCATTACTGGAAACTATTAGAAAATTTAACTTTAGTATCGTTTAGTTGTTTATCGTTTATCCTATAGTTAAATAATACAGTACTCGACCCCGATATCCAACCTAGTACCTCTCAATCAGCAGTCGCGCTTGCAATGACTCGGTCAACGAGCCAATCAATACTACTAATATTACCAATACCAATAATATTATTATACTGATTTCATTGTACGAACTGATGAAACGTGAAAGTGTAGTATAGTCTTTTCCTCCTCTGCCTACCCCTTCGGGGATAGCAGCCCTAATGTTACGTATAGTTTCATAATATACTTGTTATCAAACGTGTATAAACAATTATATACATAAATCCGTATCCACATCCGTGTCAATATTATAATATTGTGTAGACGATCCCATGTATCAATTAGGATTATTGTCGGGGGCCTTCTACAGCTTGGTTTGTATAACTAATTATGTTTGCATAACGTATATTAGAGCTGGATCACTTAGAACTGTGACGTCACGGCAAATTTGAGGTGTCATCGTCGTGTTTGTTTGTATTATACAGTATCATTAGCACTTCAGCGACTCACTTGCGGGTTCTGGGTGCTCTGTGCCTACTTCATATGGGTCTAACGTGTCGATATTTATATAATAATATTGACGAATATTCGTTCTTGGTTATGGATTTAATATTAAGGGTGAATTTACAGTAATAGTTCCACGAAGACTAAAACTGACAAAAGATTACAACCATTTCTGGTCATGGAGTGTAAAGATCAGTCGAGCCGAGTCAGAAGATAGACAAAATATATTGTATGTATTATCCACTGTTGTACATTGATTGACAGTGTAGTACCGAGGCCGGAGAGGGTAGAAAGAATAGATCGGGCAGTTTCACCCTCATTAAATAAACCAACAAGTTAAAACAACCTTCCTGCGTCACAGTACCTGCAATGGAGCATTGTGACTCGTTCGTTTTAAACCCACTAAAACATTTAAAAGGCTAAGGCCGAATGCTGAAATTTTAATATGCCGTTACTATTGCCGCGTGGTTTAACGCCGTCACCACACAGCTAGGTGCGTTAATACGTCTTATTTTCGGACTAAAAGCAGTGGTTACACAGAATAAATTCTATTGTTACTCAATAAACTAGTATGGTATGTTCCCATAACAGGTCATGTAGGCCTCAAGCTAGGCTCGACGAGAACCTGCGTTATGGGTGATAAACTACTTATATACATATAATACATATAAATGTACTATTGTATTGACTACCTCGTTTGTCCAGTGGTTGCCAGCGCGACTGCCGATCGGGAGGTCCTGGGTTCATATCCCGGGTCGGGTGCCATTAGATTTTTCTGATTTAGAATTTTTAGTAGTGACTCGGATTCTGGAATTGTGCCCGGTGTATGCTAGTAGCACGGTGTGTAATAGGCTCACCACCTATTCCATGGGACTTAAACGTAACTTGTGAAAAGTGGGGGTGTACTACACTCCTCTGCCTACCCCTTCGGTGATTACAGGCGTGACGTTACGTTTTTTTACATATAAATGTCCTTATATAGATACTTTTATTTCCCAACACAGAAGAAAGATTTATGCTCATAATATAAATATTTAATCTGCGTGAGAACAGAACCACCGATATCGGGCTCAGTATATAGTTCACTAACCACTGGACGAACTAGCCAGTTAAGCATTATATTTTAATAAAAGATTTCTAATTCAGAGATACATTAGTGGGGCGAAAGCGAAAGTTCACGCGAGCCTCGGTATCCCGCGTGTATAAAGTTGCGGGCAGAAGTTATAAATAACTAAGACTTTGTTTCCCTCAATGGCGCTTAATAATCGAGATCCTCTAATAAAAACAGGAAAGTCCTTAAGTAGATACTTACAAAAATACTTTCGAAGACTTTTATTAACTCATTTACCACCCCTTAAAACATTTTACGTTAAGGAACCATATTTCTCTAATAGCTGTTTCTTCAATATGGTTTTGTCATGGAATTTATGTCATATATGAACAGTATATATTTAGATATTTTGTATTTGCATACATTTATTAAATTTTGGCAGCTTACATCTAAGTATGATGTTACGAATCACAACCTTCTCATGGATTATGTATGTAGATGTTTTTGATACGGCTTGAATATTTGAGTTGGGTCCCTCCTAAACCTTAAATGTATAATTTTGATTTTGCTAATCAACAGTATTAACTATTGCTATAATGCTGACTGCCTCGTTGGTCGAGTGGTTGCAAGCGAGACTGCTGATCGGGAGGTCCTGGTTTCAAATCCCGGGTCGAGCGCTATTGGATTTTTCTGATTTAGAA
>DWMF01001286.1:0-11818 GCA_018244815.1 Parelbella polyzona | reverse complement strand
ATTGACCCCAGGACCTCTTGAACAGGAGTTGTAATAGCAACCACTTGACCAACAAGACAGTTTATGTTTAAAATATAGAAGAGAAGAATTATGTTTATAATATATATGAAGACTAGTTTAAATAGAATTTCCTGTCTTTCTTTCGACCGTACACATGATAGAATGACTATGCAAACAACTTGCTTACATATATTATGTACATATAAGTTTTGTCAATATTGTTTAAGCTTCAAGAAACGTTTTTTTAAACACCATATAATACTGAACCTGTTCATTGTGTGATACTATTACCTGGAGCCTGTGAGTGGATGCGACTGATTAAAAGACTACGATTATTGGCAATTTCATAAATTCAGCTATAAAACATAAAAATCTAAATTGAACTGTTTTGCATTTTGTCTGTCTTTGTTACATATTTGTCCCATTGTATTACTAAGATATCAGTAAATGTTACATATACTTCATAAATATAATTACATAGGCCTCTCCTGAATGATTGGCATAAGACCCTAGTATACCTGGTCACCCTGATAACATGGGGTTGGAGGATGTAGTTGTTCTCCATCACGACATAGGCAAATACTCTGACTAAATATGTTGGCTACAGTAAGTTTTATTATTGACTGGATCATTTTTACAGTCTGAATAAACACATCCAATGTTTAATGATATTATTAGAATACCAATCAAATCAAAACTAATCAAGCTAATGTGAATTATATGGATGTAATATGATTTTTACTAATGTCTTTTAGTTTGCTATGAAACCATGAATATAAACAGTAATTCTGTATAATTACAATCACAAATATGATTACAATCACAGATTAGATATTGAAAAATGTTTTATTGTTAATCTGACTGGTTTTGATGTAAGACATTATATATTAAAAATCTTGATGAGAACATTTCTAAACTTAATTTTCACTATTGGATATCCACGAAACGAAGCTCAAATAATCAGTTGTTTGCAGTGCGCCTTTATGTAATAGATATAAATAGAAACAGACCTATATAAATAGAAATGCCTAATAAAACTAAGCCAAAGAATGATTAGCAGAAGTGATAGGCAATAACTTAGCAAAAATGTTAAACGTTAGTCAAATACTACTTATGGCCTAGAAAGAATAAATAGAAAAACGTTTTCCTTTTGCCCATGACAGTCAATAATGTTTATAAGGATAAGTTGTAAGGTGAATATAATGAATGACTGAACATATTTAAACCACATTCGTAGTCAGTTATTCTTAAAAACCATTCATTTCAATTGAACGATTTATTAAGTCACAGGTAAAACCAAAGAAATTCTATAGAAATTCAAATAACAGTGAACAATCAAGTTTTAATTTTAAACATATAGTTTGTTTAATTTAGCAGCCAGTACTGCGAAACGGAATTTTCTTTATATTACTCAATATTTTAATCTTTGGTCATTGTGGTTTCATAAGCTGATTAAATTGGTCATAATTTTATGACAAATTTTTTATACAGACAACATTTCCTTAAATATAACTGCCTCTTAAATCATAAGCTTCGTCATCAATTCTCTCTATAGTTGATACATGATATGGATGTAGAGTTTGTGATATTAGTCTATTTATGTGCGGATAGAAAAAATCATGAATTTCATTTGTCTGTACAAAATGAATTTAATTTAAGTCTGTACAAAATATCACAAGTGATCTGATCAATTAAGCTCGCGTAAAACGCACGTAATAGAAAAATCATAAGCGGCCCTATTTTTTTAATGTCCTTACTCTTTTTCATATAGGATAAAATTAAACTTGTACAATACAAGCTTTTGCTTTTTATTCATCGATCATTACCTGCTATAACCACGCTCTAGTATGAAACAACAATTTTAACGAAAGTTTTTGTGTATGATAATAAACGTCAAGTGCGATATAGTATACATTATTTTATTAAGGCATGTGAAAATCACTTGCGATGTACATACATAAATATTATATCCGTCGAGCCTGCATTGTGTCGCACATTGTAATTAGATCACCCATATATGACTCACTCTGTGCTAACGAACCGCGGAATCACATTAGTCATACTAGTTCACTCTTCGTTCTGAGGTTTTTATATTTCTCCATGTAGAACGGAAGCTTCTAAATTTAAATTAACATGACGTTCAATTAAACAAATCTAATAAAAATCTGCAATTAAACATACATAGATAGTGTAATTGAGATGAGACATTCCACTGTTTTAGACTATATGTATGATTATCTTAGATAAGCATTAAATAATGTAAATCATAATTAAAGTTACGAAGACATACAGATAAAGACTTGTTGTCGTCTTTATGAATAGTCATTTCCTCTTTAAATTTTTGATTAAAAAGACCATTATTCCTGCACGAGCTCTAAAACAATATACGCAAAATTCTGAATAGTATTATTACTTAATTACAGAGGTAATAGAAAGTTTTTTTTAGCAATATACCAATCTATCTCATTAAACGGCCTTAGAACTATTCCTATCCTAATTATTCGCACCATTTAATAACCTACATTTGGCACTAACAATCGATTATCAGCAAAATTTTAGCTAAAATAGTTGTCTTAATAACACCGTATTAGTACAGAATGAATACTTGATACAAATATTAATTAATCTTACATTAATTAGAATAAAATAGTCACACTGTTATGTTCACTATGTCACGTTGAGAAAAAATGCATCTTTTTGGTCGGAATTTTAAAAGATATTTGATGTTATATTTCCAGAGCTCGGGAACCAGATCGAAGTGTTGACAGTAGGAGACGACTTGGATGGTAGTGGAGAGGAGGAGTGCGAGAGCGTGCCCGTGTGCACGGTGGCGCGCGACGCGAGCGCTGATGACGTGTGCGCTGATGCTGCAGTGGCTCCCTTACAACATAGACCTCAACGCGAGGACTCACCCTCTCAGGTAGTTGCCTATCATTAATTAGTGTTTTCTTTCACTGTTCCGTTCATTGTTTCTAAAGATTGTCCAGCGATGATAATTATATTCTTCCATTGTTTTTATTGGTATTAACAATTTTGACTAGTTTTGTGTTTGAGTTGTACTTTGTTCTCAAATAAATGTATTTTCTTTTTTTTCTATATATGTGGCAATGTTGGATAGGTGAGATCACAGTGTTTAATTATCTGTGTTAATTATATCAGGGCAGGGCATATCAGCAGGGTGTTTTTACTTAAAACTGCAATTTGTTGTAGGTATGTAAATTTTAATAATACATAGACAAATTTCACCTTTTTAAAAGTAGGCAAATTATACTTTTGCAGAATGCTTCTTTTGATAATTTCAATATTGGTATAATTTATACAATTAAAATTTTCCAGGTCACAGAAATAGAGGGTTCGGTGGAGGGCTCAGTGGAGGCGTTCATTTCGACTCCGGCGAGGCATGGCACCCTGTACAAGTGTCGCATAGCGCGCGACCGCAAGGGCATGGACCGAGGACTCTTTCCCACCTACTTCCTGCATCTAGAGAAGGACTATGGAAAGAAAGTGTTCCTCTTGGCCGGTGAGTTTATACACAAGACTTATTTGCAAAATAACAACAAACAATAATTTGAAGTTTAAATTACTTCATGGAAAAGAAGATTATGATTTATTATATTGTTCTAATTTCCAGGCCGCAAGCGCAAGAAATCGGCGACATCGAACTACTTAATATCGACAGATCCAACGGAACTGACCCGTCAGGCGGAGAGCTTTGCAGGCAAACTGAGATCAAACTTGATTGGCACAGCGTTCACAGTATACGACAACGGCAAGGCGTGGCGCAAGCACGACCGCGCCAGGACGCGCCACGAGCTGGCCGCTGTGGTTTATGTGAGTACATCTATTACTCAGTTTATTGTAATATTATTTGAGAGCTTTGAGAGCTTTTGAACAATCATTTTGATTCAACTTGTTTTACCACAGTGATTATGTTCAATATCCTAACATCATCATCAGCCTATCTCGATCCATTGTGGTAACAGAGGTCGTACTTCAAAACCTACAGAATATTTCACACACATTTTAAATACACGCGCCCGAGACTTGCTTAACTTTGCGGTCTTAATTGTATCAAGACGACATGCTAGTCTATGTTCTTTTTATAAAATAAAATATGTGTTCTATCAAACAGGCAAACAGAACACCTGATGATAAATTTAAGCTATTCGAGCCTTCTTAAGTATCTCGGTTTTTCTTTTTCAATTCTAGGATACGAATGTCTTGGGCTTCAAAGGACCTCGAAAGATGACGGTAATTCTCCCAGGAATGACGCCCGAGAGGCAACGGGTGACTATAGCGCCGCAGGACGATAGTGAAACCCTACTTGAGCTGTGGAAGGCCCAAAACTTAGATGATATAGTGGTTTTGCACAACAAGACCCCAGTGTGGAACGATGAGACCCAGTCGTACGTTCTCAACTTCCATGGGAGAGTTACACAGGCAAGTGTGAAAAACTTCCAAATTGTACACGATTCAGACCCCGAGTATGTTGTAATGCAGTTTGGAAGAATATCGGAAGATATATTTACAATGGATTTCAGGTATCCCCTATGTGCTTTGCAGGCATTTGGTATTGCACTGAGTTCGTTCGATAGTAAGTTAGCCTGTGAATAGGCCATCCATAGTGGGTCCGATGTTGATAAGTAATATGTTTCACATGGGCATATCATATATGTATATTTGTATGTAACGTCAATTAAAAAGGGACCCACTGCGTGTTTTGTCAGACACTAAGACTTCAGTCACAAATATTGAATCAGTATTATTTCACAATCACAACATTGTCACTCTTCAAGTTATAGTTTGTCTTGTGTCAGTTTAATCACAGCTTAACTAACATGCAGCTATGTTTTAAAGTATTGCAAAAAATAAAGATTGTCTTAATGGTCTGGCACCTTAAGTTTGTATATAAGAGACAGAGAATCTGACATGGATCTTGAACTCCGACTCTTGTTCTGATACTATTAATTGTGGGATATCCAGAGGGATTGTGGGATAATTGTGGGAATATCCAGAGGAACATCACTTGATTATATTGTCCTCTCTGATGTCAAAACAATTCCCAGTGTTCTGTGTGTGTGTTCAAGATCTGTGTCAGAACTTGTACATCATAAAATGTAGGTAGTTTTAAATTTAGGGCATGATGCCTAACGAATAATTGTAAAAATGTTTCACAATGAATTGACAACTGAATTGAGTTTATATTATAAAATTTACAATTGATAAGTATTAAGTATATATCGGAACATTCAAATTAAGAATGTCAAGTCTAATAATATATGATAAAGATTTGCTTGTAATCTTTTCAATTGCACAAAATAATTGTACCTGCACAAAAAATGATTTCCAGTGGTGAATATTTTTAAGTGTTTACAAATTTTCTTATTAATTGTTTTATTGACATGGTTTACAAAGAACGAGAACTAATATTGTGTTGTGATGGAGCTTATAATAGGAACTAATAGAGGTTAATTTTAGTCAGATCCAGCATTGATTTTGGATTTACTAAAATACATCTCATGTCAAACTATTATTGTAAGAGGTGATAATATTTATAAAAAAATCTTAATAAAGCCATGCACATATACATACATATGTGTATGAGTATATTTGTAACTTACCATTATCTTTTCCATTCATTTGATCATAAATAGCTAGGAAAGTATATCACTCATTTGCAACTAGGGGGTAACATCTCAAAAACACTATCTTTCAGAAAACAGTTTGGAAAGTTTAAAATCATAATTTTTCCAAGTCTATTATAATAGTTATATATCATAGAATAGTCTATGAGTCATATAATATTTTAACAGTCATAGAATAATTATGATTTCAAACTTTCTGAACTATTTTTTGAAAGACAGTATGTTTGAGATGTTACACTCTAGTCGCAAATGAATGGTGTGTAGTTGAACACATAAAATACCTGGTGCTTATATTGCTGTAGGTCATTTTCATGTTTATGCAATATGTACTAACATGACAGGAGCAATGAAAATTCAATATGATATTGGAGTAATAGTGAACTGAACCTAAGTTTATCAAACTTGAAATCCAAATCTGTCTTATAATTACGTAGTTTTATTAGCATCAAAAACTTGGACTAATCAAAATTTGACACGTGTATTTTTTTATATCTACCATATATCAATATCATTGACAAATGGTAGTTGAAATGATTCTCTACAGATAAATCACTAAAAAAGAATTGTCCATGTACTAGACAGTAGATGTGACTATTTTTATTTATTAATAGTCACATTGTGTGAAATTTCAATCCAATTAAATTATGAATGTATTAAAAAAAATCTCCAGTGAACTAAATCGAATATTTCTACCCTGAAGGTAATTTTTTATTTTGTGATGTTCATTACAATACCATAATGATATAACTAAACTTGAGGCAAAGAAAAATTTATGCCTCAAATTAAGTCACTCAACCATATACATTGTAATTGACTAAATATTTAATCGATTTATCATCACTTATCGACAAAATCGTTGGTTGCTAATGAAGGAATCAAATCGAATTATTAAGAATTATTATCTTAAAAATTCATTACATTTTCTTTCATGATTTTATGACATTTATTATACATTTTCTCAACTCTATCACATTTTTAAAAAAATAAGATTAAGTAATGATTGATTTTTAAATAACGTTTATTTTAATTTATCAATTTGAATAAGGAAGAGATTAATTATAAGTTCCGCCTTTTCATAATTTCGAATGATTATGTACTTACGTTATTATTTTAATTATATTTAATTACATTCCATTATTAATAATTGTATTTAAAATGTAATAGTTTATGTATTTTGCCTTTGATTGTGTAAGTATTTTATTGATTGCTAGTCATGTCTCATTTTATGTGTTAACAATTTTATTTTTATTGTGCATGTACGCATCTCAATGACGAACACGTTTTGTTTATTTGAAATCAATTCTACTAACGGTATACATTAAGTATTGCATTAACCCTGTGTGTAAACTTAGTTTTAACGATATAATACTTCACCCATTCTATTTAAGCCCTTTTTTTAATTTGTGGAGCTTTAAAACTCGCCTTTTGACACTTTTTTTACTTTAAACTGTACCATGACAAATCATTGTATTTCAAACGAGTACTTAAATTGTTTATATTTACATCTACTATTTATAACTTAAATAACAAGTCTAAAACTATGTAACAATTGATTGTTTACTAAGGGCTCGATACCGGAAGCGGTATGATGCCTCCGTTAGGATTCTTCTCAACTCTCAACGGAGAGGTTCGTTCTCATCGTAGTAGTATTTAACGCATCATCAGTATTATTAGCAGTAAAGTCGCAGTGTAAGATTGACACTTCAAGGTTTTACAATCGTATGTGCGTGAACTGTGTCACAAACCAATCTGCAGTTTGATTCAGTCGGAACGCAAGGCCATTACAATCCATTGTTCAGAAAATGTTAGTCTTGTTTGAGGATAATTATTAGTAATTCGTATAAAGCACAATGCGGGATAAACAGAATGAAATCAAGTAACATGAGGCAGTGCAACTGATATTAAACAGAATGGAGATATACTACCCATGAAATGCAATTTAGTCTCGTATGCAAGTGTTCTGTTGCGTATTATGAGGAGTTTACGATTGAATTATAGTAAGTTTATATGTTACCTCAATCTTACCCTATCTGGGTTTTACATCTAATCAATTACAGAGCACATTTGTTCAGTCATGTTTTCTGTTCAATGAATATTTCGTTGTCCAATTCAAAATCTCCATTGCACAATTTCTGTCACATCTGATATCAATCTATGATCATTACAATTATTTATAAGACTCGATAAAACATTGCAGTTTTGTCGAACTCCTGCTATTTGTCTAACTCCACCTGCTTGTTTGTCGTAGATTACTTGTAATTTATCTTAGTTCACCTGCAATTTGTTAAACTCCATTAATATTTCAGATTCGCTTCAATTCACATAAATGTATTAAAATATATTAGTTATAATAAATAAATGTGTGCCTATATAGATCGTGTCTAAAGTAGATAGATAAATTTGATAACTAAATGGAATTGTACATTTGATAAAAGTGAAATTTAAAAGCGTTTGTAAGTCATGAGCTTGTCTTAGTGAGGACGTTTATATGGGCTTGGGCTACATGAGTCTGTATGATGAATAATAGTAATCAAATATTTGAATATGTAAATGAAAAAAAAATTATGACACCTCCCTATTTGATATAGTTTTACTGCTGGAACGATTTAAACAGTTTTTATCCAATGTTATATCCTAATGTTTATTACTTCATTGTTAACAGAGCTCAAGTAAAAAAAAAACAAAAGTTAGGTAGGAAAATATTGATTACAGAAAGAACATATTTTAAAACGTATAAATACTAAGAGATAGGCAGATTGAAGTAGGTAAAAATGTTTATACGATTTCAGAAAGTTATTAAAAATTTAGTATGTTCTATAAAATCAAAATTGATTCATGTTAATGATATATTTAGATATTCAATTTATTATTTTTGCTCAAATAGACTCATGAAGTGCAAGCTCTGATATTAGCCTGAGCTGAACACGGGGACGCAATAAGGTACTGACCCTTTTAAGTTAGATTCCATTTGAAGGAACCTAAAATACCTATTTGCATAAATATTCATGTTTTGTGCAATTTTCAATAGCACAGTGCAATTTTCAATAGCACAGTGTGATAATAATATAATATGTTTGCTTTCTTGCCTATTTTCAGGGTAACATTAAAGTAAGGTAAGGTACGTTGTTAATTAGTAACGACAAAATTCAATTAATTTTAATTAAACATTGTCACAAAATAAATTATGAGATTGTAATTATAAAAACCCATTTTTTTTTGGTTACCATAATGATCTTTTCTGAATAAAACAAGTAGAACTCATGGGGAATGACATTTAAAACAAGATGAAATTCCAAAAATAAATTAGATTCGACTGCCACAATAAGTAATGTATCAAATGAAATCTAACTTCTAATTTCCTCAGTCAAATGACGAATTCAACTGTTATTGACTCGTGTTTCAAATCGAATAGTTTGTGTACATGTGGTAGATCTAAATAAATAGTGAAATGTATTGTAAAATATGAATTTTGATGTATTGTGCCTTTTAAATAGGTTAAATGTTTGTGCCTTTTATTTTCACAACTATGTATTTTGTACCTGAAGCTTTATGTACAAATTTTTTGTCCCATCATAGCTGAAACCATACTACATGCAAGCATTAATATTTAGGTCCCTGCACCCCCCCCCCCTCCCCGAATTATAAAACAGACGAGTACCACTCTAATTTAGGATGTTCAAAAGAAAAATAAAATGCAGTATTGTATTCTAGATGTCGGCTGACAGTAAACAGTTCATCGGCTTCAGGGCCAGTTGCTTGTGCGAATGTAATTTTCCCGGATATTGGTATAAATTTATTGTGGGCCTACTTTCGTTTAAGTTCATTCTTAGTACAAACACAAATATCGTTCGAGTAATTTAAAGATAGAAATGGATATGTTACTTTGACTTTACCTGCTTTCATTATAATAACAGTCTTGTGGCTCTTTCCGTTTTAATGTCAAAATAATTCTATTACAAGCTAATAAGTCACAAGGTACATACCTCTGCCTCGATTTTAGTTAAAATGGTTTCGTAAAAACATCAATGTTAATCTATTGATATGCCTCTTTTTAGTAAAAATCGATGTATGTTTAAATGTGATTTGTAACGTTTAATCAATATTAGAACAAAATTGAAGGCATGTGATTTTTAGTTTGCCTCCATTTAATAACATTGAACAATAATAATTTTGTGTCCCAAACGAAATACTATTTAATTTTATGTAGCATTTGAAACAACTTTTTTTCTTTTCTATTCTGAATAAGTTAAGTATAAAATCTAATTATTACTGCAAGATGTTTTATACACTAAAATTGCAGCTATTTTCTCGAGGCAAGAGAGATATTTGTTGCACTTAGTTATATAATAATGGATTAATTATTTAAGTTTCTTCAAATTTACAATACATAAGAGCTTCAATAGACGAATTTTATGTAGCTCAATACCGCACAGTGTAGGAAAATATGTGTAATTTCGAATTTATAAAACCTTTTGTATAAACAATGCACACATCTCACAAACCGATTGCATTTTAAAATATTGTAATTATTTATTTGACACATTTTTTATGCCACTAGTGATTTAAGTCTGGATAATGTCTTAGTATAACACTTTTCTACACCAATAAATATATTGCAATGCTGTGATTTAACTGTCTTACTTCACAAGCACTTTTACATAACTGTTCGTAATTCATAGGTCTTAAATCGTCTAATGGAATGGAAATACTGTATGTTTATTATGACATCTATCTATTATGAGGTTTTTGTATGAATAAAGCAAGGATTTCTGAATGTTTAAGTATGCCAGGGCTAGATATGTAGTCCTTTTTGCTTGAGGACAACTTATTTTCTTAAGTACTTAGCACAGATAACAGGCATCCTATCACTAGGAAACATTGCATGTTTCAGACAGCTATTTTATCATCTTTAATCTTTGAGAAAGATTTGTGTTCCACTGCAATATCAGTAATGTCTAGTACTCATATTTCATACAGATACATTTGTAGATTTCTTGGGGAGAAGGCTGTTTATTGGTAAATATTTACGTAGGTATTAATGGTACTTGTTGCTTAAAAACACCTTTTTACCTTAAATATTTTTTTTTGTGTCTATAAATTGTTGATTGAATAATTGATTTACTGGCATCTTACTTTATATAATCCCAAGCAATCCTTGCACATTTGAAAAAAAAACGATAGCTGTGAAGACTGCACTGATTTTGAAATATTCGAACAAATGTATTAACTGTAATGCAATGATTGAATTTGTAATGATATGAATATTTCAAACCATTTGAACTGTCCATAACATAGCAGATAAAATATAGAAATTCTTACTTTATATTCTGTTTCATACATAATGTAAATCATATTCAGTCCTACACACTATTCTTGTACTTTTATAAAATATTAAGTCCTGCACATGACAATGTAGTTTTGTTCATTAATTTATTGCCTTCATTAATTTATTGTATTGATCAAAATAATACCTATTAATGTCCACAGCTATGCAATAATGTGATTTAATTTTGGTAACTTTGAGTTTTTTAAATCCCAATTAATCCTTTCCTTTATGAACCCTCTCAAGTGTTTTTAATTAATGTATCATTTGATAAATGGAGAAAATATCAAATTGAGTTGATGTATGAATAACACAACTATAATAATAACAATCAGTTCTTATTATTAATAATAATAATTTTTATTTCTAAAGCTTATGATTGAAGTTATTAGAATTTACTTGTAACTCATAAATTGATTTCATATTCTTTACTTTTCAATAGGTATATTATACAATGAAGATATATATTATAATCCATAGCATTTATATTAGGGTGCCAATATGACTGATTTTTTCAGCTATTTTGAACACAATCATCTATATGTTCTCATCGGTGAAATCATGGTCTCCAGTAAGGAAGTGTATACAATATGTGGACACAATGTACCTACATCAGAAGCAAGCAAAAATTATTTTGTAATATTGCTGTAGTTTATTCAGTTCTGTTAAATGTATAAAATTATATACATTCCAAATGTCCATCCTTAATCTTGGTTTATTTTAATAATAAATGAACTACCAGAAAAGTGCTATTTTGTTTTATTGATTTACCCTTTGCGTCATTTAATACCTATTGTGTGTAGTTTTTGACTAATTTAGACTCCTGGAGTATGATTGAAATTAATGTAAG
>DWMF01001285.1:0-11820 GCA_018244815.1 Parelbella polyzona | reverse complement strand
TTCTTTCACATTTATCACTCTTTTCATACATGCACGTCGGTTTCGGAGACTTCTAACTCCCCCATCAGTCAGGACTTGATCTATTTTTGACCTATTAAAGATATATTTCAATATATTTCCTGTGGTATGGTTCGAGTGATGGCACTCGTAGCTATGATATATATTTCGTCGTCAAAATGTGTTAAAAGATATAATATGTAGCGAGAAATATTAACGCGTAGACACTATATACATATTATGTCGGTATGTACATACCGATTTGGGTGAAATTTTGTGGGTATATTTCAATGGTTTCCAGCTGCTTTTACAGGACAATGGGTGCCGTAGTTAACGCTATGTCACCAAATTTTATTTGCTGAACAATTCACAACATTACATAATTCTGAGCAGTTCCTTTTATTGCTGTATCGCTTTATCCCTTTTCTGGAAAGGACGACATCTGCCGAGTCCGGTAGTATTAACATATTATATATTATAGCTCCGTCTGTAGTGATCCTTATACAAGTGGCAGCTATGAAATCGTCCCCAAGTCAAAACGTGACTGTGACTCACTCGAGCACTCTTGCTTTTCGATTTCTCATATCTCCGCAGCCGACATGACTGCACATTGTACAGATGACACGACATGTGTGTCTTATAACGCGCTGACGTCATTGCGTTGGTGTAAAAAACACATTAAAATATAAAAAAATATTGGACATTCCGTGCTCTCTTTCTACCCTGTAAAGAACGTGGCGTTATTATTAAATTTAATTACTTTATTATAACACCCTAATCACGGTAGCTTTTACAAAAAACGGTCTCGATGTTTTTACATTTTTTACGACCTCTCAAACTGTTCTGAAAATTACCTCAAACAACCTCAAGATAAAAACCGTGATATATTACTTAACATGCCGCTGTGTGGGGTTCTGAGGCGTACATTTTATAACAAATTCTATGTATGTTCACTATTAACACATAGCATTATATTACGAAATGCTTACTTAACATAATGCATGAACGTGTCTTTTCACTGGCTTGCGTTGCGTATTACATCAATGTATCGAAATTAATAAACAATATATTAATACGTCAACGAACATATTTGTATCGTTTTACTGTATGTTGCGCGCGCGAAAGAGTATCAGATTTGGCATGGTTACAGTTTGTTTGGAGGGGCGAATAGAGCTAAAATTTTACAATACTATATATAGGTATGTTAAAGATAAATTATATTAAACATATATCATTACAGAGTATTTACGTTCATACTGTTGGTGTGAGACACATGATTGTAGTAATGGTCTGTAGTTTAAGTCTGATATAGTCTGTCTTTTTAGTCTGATATAAAAATTTCAGCAACTTTCGAACTTCAAAATTTAATTTGATCACAGTCAAATTTTGAACACTACGCGGCAACTGGTTTGCACCAAAACATACCAAAAACAAAATTCACCTGTCGTTCTCGACCTTATTTATTATTATTTCCCGCGTACAAGTAAAACCGTTGGTAACCTTGACAAAGCGAATGTGTCGACTGTGCACTTTCCATTTGATTAGCTATCTTGTTGCGACAATTATTTTACACACCAATGCAGTAATATCCGTACAATAGAGCTATTAGGACGCTACCTTAGTTCATTTTATATTGGCGATAATAAAAACGGGCGGTAACGTAAGTAATTTTACGAGACAACGTATACAACACTTGAGACCCGAACGTATAAACTGTTGTTATTAATATTACTAAAGTACTGGAAGACTTGTAATAGCCTATATACATGAAAGGTACAATTAATTGTTCTCGAGCTTTAAATTACCATTGTGTAAATAACATTCGAGAATTAAATAATTAACGACAGCGCTTAACAATGTATGGTCAGTTGTTCAAAAGATTCTCACTATTGATGTGTAATGAAGTTAACGATTTCGACAACAAATTTTAAATTAAGAAGTCCAAGAATTCTTCATATCTTTTGTAATTTTTATGAACGACGGACGACTTCGTTCAGATTTAAGTTTTCGTTAAGTTTGAAATTAAGATGTTCAAGAATTCTAAATTAGTTTTGTAATGTGCATCAGTAGAATATCTAAGGATTATGTATTACTAAGCAGAAAGTTGGCTAGTACTGGCAGATGTAGGAAAACTAAACTGTATTGTTGATAAACGGAAACTGTTCGTTACTGAACCACCATTTTGTTCTACGCGGTAATCCACTCGCAATAAAGCTATTTTATTGTCGAACATGTTCCACGCTTTTGTTTTTGCTCTGCTTGTCGAATTGCTTCGATTTATAAACGTAAGGTGCCACTGTTTCCGACATAAATATCGCTCGCTAATATCTGTTTATTAATATCACTTTTCAAGTAATATTTCTTATCGACATTTTTAATCTACTGTTGGATATAAATCGCCTCAGATCAAGAGGCGTTATATCCATATTCTACCAAAGTGGCCAAGTGCCGATTGGTAGATATTAAAAAGTAATATTATTTAGGGCATTCTTTAAAGTATTCAAGACAAGTATAAAAAATACAAGTTAACAGAAGTTTGACTGACAGAACACATAACTAAATTTGCCATACATATATTACAGTTATTTCATGTTAAATTTTTTCGTGGCGCCATAATAGTTTTTAAATAAATAAAAATGTAGTCATAAGGTTGGAATTGCATCAATTTCACTGATTTTTCTAACAGAGTGACCACAGACGTCTAATAATGAGTTGTTAATGCATATTTATTAGATACCGCCACAAGCGAATACCGTCCTTGCAACGAAGCAATTTGATTTACAAATATTGCAAGTGTCCATCCATTGTTTGGTTGCAGCGAATATAATAAACACTGACCTACTGGTTTCCACGCTGAGGGTTGATGAGAGCATCACGTATCGAGCGAGATCTGCGGCTGATTGATACGCATCTCCGATACTAGTTTTATAATACTAACTGGCAAAAAAAGGAATCCAGCGAAGCGAACCACCGGTTATAAAGCTGCCGTATTACTAACGTTCCACTTGCTAAATGTGACGTTGGTTTGCAATCGAATTAATTGCTTTGATCGCTAGTGGATCGCCGCCTTGAACTATTGTAAATTTTGTTTATTATTCTAGTTATAAATTATTTACATACATCACAATCATGTGTGTACGTATCAACGCACACTAAACAAAGACGAAAAAAGACACAAGCTTTAACTAATTTCTCAAAGAATTCACTTTCGGCGAACAAGCAATTGGATAAGATTTATTGAATGATGGATTAATATACCGCCGCGGATTATATTATATCGCCGATTAATACATCGCCGAGAAGTCTCCGCGGTGACCTCCATGCGAACGGAGGGAGCTCATGAGGAAGGACCTTTGGATTGGACCTGAAGGATTATTATTTTATTATTATATAATAATACTTATGATTATACTGAATAATTATAGCCATAAGTACCAATTTACGTGCATATACAATATACAAACACAAAAAAAATATAAGGTATAATAAGATTTAATGTTGACTGCCTCGTTGAACGAATGTTTGCAAATTCGATAGCTGATCGAGTGCTGAATTCGATGCCGGGTCGGGTACTATTGGGTGGTTTTAACTTGAAACTCCCAGTGGTAACTGGAGTCCAGGTTTTTGCCCGGAGTATGGTACCTATACTGCTGGGCATAAAACGTAACTGATAAAACATGAGAGTTTACTACACTTCTGTTTACCTCTTCGGGGATTACAGGCGCGATGTTACGTATCATATTATGACGCCAGGTCCATTACGGAGTAGATAGAGAGCACCGAATGCTATCTGTATCCTGACAGACTTGACGTGCTTCTCCTACATTCATCACTCTCTATAGTTTAAAAATGATATACAATACATATATGTACATATGTATATGAAATTATAATCAGTTTGCACTCTAAGGCGTTCCTTGACTACCGCGATAATTGTCGAATCGTGTTATTTTTCTGCTAGATCAACATAAGTATGTAACATATTTGCAATATTATATGTATATTATTGTCGGGGTGTTTGTAAATTGATATGTTTGCTGTATAAATGTAAGAGTTATTTGTACTAAACACGTTTCATTTTCAGATCTTCACGATTTGATGGTGTTATAGTATGTCTATATTGTTCGTTTATTTTCTTTTCCAATTTCACACAGTATTATTTATATGGTTATTATTTTAGTACATCATCTTGTCAGGTCCTGTTTTTGGATTAAAAATTCTTTAGAGACAAATATGTACATGCTCTAATGATTGACAAGTGCTAGTTTTGGCTTGCTCAATAGGATTATTGGCTATAATCGAAGCTTCGGTCGAACTATAGCTAAAACAATGTTAGGATATTCTTTTCAAAATAATTAAAAGACGGTTACGATTGTGCTATATATCATAGATAAAGGTTACCTATTTTTCACCAGTTACCTTTACTTTTCACAACGGAATAGAGGGTGATGCCATACACCAGGTACAGACCCAGACTCATAGCCACTACTGGAAATTCCCAGAAAAAGTTATAAAAATGCAATAATACCCGACCCGGGATTTGAAACCAGACCTCTCGATCAGCAGTCGCGCTTGCAAGCATTTGGCCAACGACGGCCTCACAGAACATGGAGGATTTAAAAATATAGAAGGTTTCTTCACGATGTTTTCCGTTACTGTTACAAGAAGGTAAATGAGAAACGCATATTTTTTTAAAGGAGGTGCGCGGTAGATTTTGTACCCATGACTCCTAAGGTGGGAGGTTGAATAATAACAAACTAGAACTAACTATTAGTGGAAAGTAAAAGTAGCTAAAAGTTGTATGGTTATGGAAATCTTGGGCGAACGCCAAAACACCTACGCTAAAGGGAATTTACAATTGAACTACCTCTAATTTTTGTTAAATCTAAAAAAAAACCCGTGTACTGGCCTGGACTTTGACAGAGTCTTATCTGATGGCAGTCGGACTTCCGGTGATATTCCGGTTCCAAAACAACTTTGCCACCCTGAACCCTTCGATTGCATTCACTTTACTATGTTCACAACAGCAAACCGGTCACCTAGGGCCCAGTTTAAAGTCAAGGCCGTCAACTCGGAATGGACTCATGATTGGCCTTCTGGACCACAAAACTACGGTAAACCTATTTTGCAGTCGGAGACTGCTAATCAATCCTTCTTATTGGAATGTAGTTGCGCAAATAAAAGTAAAAAAAAAATAATCTTACTAAACATGTTTCAAATTAATTATTTAAGTTTAAAACAGTAGAAATAATATACAATATTTTTATCGTAATAATTGACAAATATAAACAGTTACATAATTCATGGGTCCGTAAAATTATATATATAATTATATTCTAAATCCGTTTTCATTTAGTTTCCTGTTTATTTTGCTCCCTGCGCTAATTAATTGTAAGCTACAATTAAAACCTTTTAAATAATTCAATATTGTGGTTAATTACAGACGAATAGGTTTACCTAATGTTCAGAATACCCACATGAATCAGTATTTTATGCAGAAGTTATATCTATTAAACAGTAGCAATTTTTAATAACCGTAATCATATCAAAATAAAATTACCAATACCTAACCTTGACGTTGTTTAAACATAAGTACAGAACATAGGTTTTATCATCGTTGTATGCCACGCATATTAATAGGTTTTTTTACCTGAACTTCAATAAAATTGTGTACAATATGTGCCTTGTCAGCTTCACAGTTTCTAAATTTAAATGTTTAGCATTCCCGACATGTACCGCGATGCAATGAAAATCGAAAAAGTTTTAAAACAAAAGCATCGTTCAAACCTGTTTTGTTAAAATCTCACGATTTCGCGCGGTCGACCGGCGAAACAAGGTTTTTTTTAAATTCCGCAATATACACAAACATTTTCTACTAATTATGCCTTGGTGGACTTAAGAAATTACAATAACAATTTCATTAGATGCTACACTTACCTGTACACGGTCTATAACACAATAAAATAATCCGTAAGTTTATTCACTCTCACGCACTGAGGTTTGAAAATTTTATGCGATTCGCAAGCACACTCGTGACCTAGCGGGCATTAGCACTCGCAATGCAGCCAACATGACTGCAGTCTGCGGATAAGTAATTATATTATTACATTGGCAACTTCGCGCAATAGTTGCTAACAACGAAAATTATAAAATAATATTAGTTTAGTTTATTAATTATATTATGTAAATGGTTGTATACTTAAAACTCGACATTTTTGAAAATAAGAAATAACATGAAATGAATAATGTACACATATTTGAACTCAGATATTTTTAACACGGCATAATTACTAAACGAAACGATTTCATGTTTCGAAAATCAGCGGCCTAACCGTCAAAAACGTCAAATTTTACATCGAACAACAATTGAAGGCGATTCGTATATTTCATATCAATTCAGTTGCTGGTATTTGAATTTGTGCGTTAATAAATGTGTTATTGTCAAGGAACAGCGCTCGAGATATCCTGTTATTGTTACGTAGTTGGTAAGATATTAACAGTTTTAAATTTCTTCCTAATTAGAAAAGCCGTTGCGAGTTCCACCTATTTTGTTTTGAAAGCTTTTGAAAAGAGCTTAGGTTGAAGCGTTATCTAAAGTGTAATAAAGACTCATAAGTTTTTGTCTATAAACGTTATACGTTATTCATTGATTAAATCTCATTTTTAATTAAGAGGAAGTAAATTTGGTGGTTCATTTTTACTAATTGTCCCCACGAACGTTTATTATATAGTTTCTAGGCACATAATGATCGGTTAATTTTGATAATGAATTGCACTAAAGTAGAATTTGAAAATACCTTTTAATAAATGCTTACTAATAACTTATTTATTTTTGTTAGGGTTCTGCAGATTAAAAATAAACTTACAAGATGCATGTTAATATTTGTCTGTTAGACTTTAATTTTTGTTTCATAATGGAATTTTATATTAATAGCTTGAAATATTGTATGAAACAGCTTAATTGATGTTGGTATGGTTGTCACTGAAATATGGGGAGCTTCGCTTAACACTTAGTGTTCTTTTTTAATAAATTCATTAATTAAAAAGATATGTCAATTAAAAAACTGCTCTGAAACCATTGTAGGAATAAAGAATACTTCGGTTCATTTGGCCTAATATTTTGTTCTAGCCTATGAAACTATGATGATTGAAAGTTTATATGAACTCATGGATAGTTTTAAAAAAAAATGCAGGTATTTGCTGATATGAATTAAAACAGTGGCTTATAAAAATACATGTATTAATTTTTTTCTGTATATTTAAGTTTTTAATTTTTCTTCATCACAGAGCAGTGGAGGTTAATTTGGATAGTAAAAAGTAATGTTGTTCTAGGTTGTATTGTACTTGAATATTAGAATGTCAGACAAGATGTCATCAGAGCAAATAGATCACCTCAACAAGCTGAGGGAGGAACGAATTGCCAGGGAAAAGGCGAGAATCGAAAAGGTAAATTACATTCGAGTAAAAGTTATTCTATTAGTGTACACTCTCAGGCCCAGTGGGATAATGATCTGCGACAGGCTGCAAGCAAATACTGGATATGGCAAGTTGAGAACAGAGTGTGAGGTGGTTGTTGAACGAGCCCTGTGTCCAGCAGTGGACTGAAACAGGCTGGTAACGATGATGATAAAACCTAATACTGTTTATTTCTTTATCCATTGAGTTCGTATAAATTGAAAGAGTTATTGACTTTATTTCAGTTATATTTTGATACTAACATTGATCTTCATGAAACACATGTAAAGTAATAACAATTCTTTGTCACAATTGTATAAGAAAACCGTAAGAGAATATACATTGTGGTGTTGAAATTACATCAACCTAATCTAATCTAAACCTTGTGTAGATATAGTTATATTATAGTTCTTCAAAATCATGTTTGTATTCTATGGTGTATCTCACCATTTGTGTCTTACAGCTGCGAGAGATGAATCTCAAGAAATATAATAAAAATGAACCACAGAAATTGCTCAGACAATCAGTGTCAAGTGTGTCTGTTGTTAATAGGTATATAAAAAACGACACAAGGCAAGGTGCATCTAAACTTAATAAGTCAAAAGCTGTCAACAATAATTTTTGTGTAAATGGTAGCACAAAAAGGCCAGTCTCTAGAACAGAGGTTTTTAAAAAGCCAGCAGACGTAAATGACAATGTTAATCAAAATACACTCATGAAAGGCGATAATAAGAAATCATGTACTAGTAAAAGTGAAGTGAAGCCCAAAATAACAGTTAATGTTAAAGGTGATAAGCAAAACACCAAACCAGTAATTAAAGCTAAAGTTATAACAAACATTGCAAATACGAAAATTCTGGATGGTTCTGTTAAAAAGGTGGAACTTAATAACACTGATAAAAATAGTAATATTGAAGCTAAATCGTCAAGAAAAAGCATTGCTACCACGAGTAGAGTTAGTGTATTTCCCAAACCAAATGTCAATGCAGTTAATGCGAAAAAAAGCATGCAATCAACTAAGACGCAAGTTACAAGCCAAGTTGCACGACAATCGGTTTTCGAAAGATTGTACAAACCGAAAATGGCGCCAAAGGTAGAAATAAACAACACCGTTAAACTGCAAACCGATCCTAATTATTTGAAAAAGGTGATTAAAGATTCCAATCTTATCCTAAACAAAAGGCATACAGTGTTTGAAATTAAAAAAACAGTAAGTCAACCAGTAAGACGATCAATTTCGGCAGTACATTTAAAAAGAATAAGTAAAAACGAGCTGTCCAATTGCATTCATAAATGGGCATCCATGGGCGAGAAATTGAACAAAGTGAACTTGAACGATATCGATGAAGACGATTGTGTTCAAAGCGAAGTAATAGTGTCCGCTGTGAAAAGCGAACGAAAGAAGGTAAAGTTTATAACGCCTGTGCCGTTCAACACGCCAAAGTCAGAAGAGCTGCAGTGTAGGTTGTGGACTTGGTTAAGGAAGCATGGCAAATCATTGGACTCCTTCCACCATTTGCAATGCTTTGGTATACATCATCTGAACAAAGAAATCAGACCTTTGAACATCGATCAACCAAAGTTTGATCTTTACGACGATGAGAACAAGGAGAATGTTCCTTTGGAATCTGATAGCGATGATGATTCGTACACGGAGAATATGAACCAGCAAAAAGATGAAACAGCTGCCGAGGAGAAGATTGATTTTAACAAAGACAAGTGGCGCAGAGCTAGCTACGTGAGCGACAGTCCAACTGAGTATAACGAGAGTACTGATACAATTACATCAAATGAAGTAATGCATCATGTCGATGAGGTTTTACTTGGAGCCTTAAATGATTTGACGGAATTATTGCGACAGGTGAGTTTTATCAATTTGGAATAGTAAAGATTTGGCACAATTCGAGAAGTACAACTCGTACTTCCCTTCGAGATATACATTCATTGACAACTTTTCCAATACTTGTAGTAAATCGTTATATGGGTTATTTTAGTACGATATCTGTACAGGTGATGATATTTCCAGGGTTTCGACTGGGAGCAATGTGCACGTTGGCTCCGTGCCATCAGGGACCGGTTTCCGTCAGCACCTGATAACGCTGCCTATTGGGAGTGCCGTGCTGCTCTTGAGGAAAGGCGGGGTGATATACCGGCGTATGTAGAATGCTGGGAAGAGGCTATCGCAAAAGGCACAGAGGTACACGAGATTCAATATAATCTCCCCGTCAGTTTTTAAGAATAGTTTATTGGATGATTACTCCACAGATAAATTTCAATTGTTAAGGTAATTTTAATGTATATGTTTCATAAATGCATTCTTGTGTTTCAAACATTCCTGTATAACAAAACTTAAGGCTTGTTTTCCCCACAAGAAGGTAGAGGAGTGTAATGCACTTCCATGTTTCACTAGTTATGTGTTTACCCTGAAATAGAGGTGAGCCTATTGCCACTTATCATACATCATGCCATAGAATAATCCAATAATATTTTGCCTGACCTGAGGATCAAACCCGCCATGGGTTTGATTAGTAGTTGCGCGATTAGTAGTAGTTGCTATTGTTTAGTAGTCATGTAGTTATTGAACTACCTGATATTCTAAATATGCCTGCTTTCTAAGTGCCAGATATTTTTGATAACTTCAGTCTGTTTGAGATTTACATTCTATATCTGTAAACATATATTAATTGCAGCATTCAGTGGTAGAAGCCAGTCTGGACCAGATGCTCGATAAGTTCCTCCAACTGCAGATCAGTCCCACCAGTGGGCGGCGGAGGCAGATGGATTCCAAGATGGTTGATGTTAAAAACGTGTTCAAGAGCACCATCATACGCTTTGCGGTGCAACAAGCCAAATTGTAAGTATATATGGCGTATGAGCCTGTGCATTCCCATGCAATCAGATCAAAAACTAGACAAAAAGTGTTCTACGATAATCATACAAATCCATATTTACATAGTTAATTTTACACCTACACTCAGAACAGATGCTTATAATGCAATTAATATTTATACTAGGTAATTTCGTTGAGAATATCTTAGGCTCAGCTGTCAGAATCACTATTGGACTAACTAGTTGGTTCACAAACTCGCAAATATTTGACTAGCTAATATGCATATTGTCTAGTTAATTCACTACGTTCAGACGTCCTGTGTATAACTTTATAATTCCTTTAAGAGTCATATCTACGTCACTTTTAGACTTCTGTAAAGACTACGCCGGCAGTTAACCGCGTGCACATCAGATATTTTGGTCGAAAACAATTTTAATCTAACTTCATAAACATGAATACAAAAACGTACAATGGCGCGGCGGACAGAATAGTGAAGTCAAATGAAAGTTGTCGGACTTTGCTTCGGATCTGACGAACGTGACAGAACTTCCACAAAAGACTCACGTGTCTAGACATAAACATTCAATAGGATTTTGTAGGCAAGACAAGGACGGTATGTCAGGGCACTGCTTAGAGCTGGCCAGTAATAGAGCGGGATAGACTCATGATATATATTATTATATCATAACATTAGTTCCCTTCAATTTGCTTAAAGAGTAAATTCAAGCATCTACTGCTAAATATCCCCATCCTTACAAACGTGAGTACTTCTCCTACATTCGCCGCTCTCTTCATACTCGCATGCATTTTTCAGAGACTTGTAATGATGCCGATAATGATCTTTCATTACGCAAGCAGTAAGCGGGAGTGTAGAGAAGCTAAATGTTAAAGGGTTAACATTATATACGCCGTTCATTTGACGGTCCCGACAATCCCTTGCGATGACTTCGGATTTCATGAAACTGTGTTTTTAACATTAAAAATATTAGCTATATTAGTGAATTTACTAATTGTTAAGTGTCGCATTTTACTCGCTAGACGCGTTATGTCTGTTAATTCGAAAATTGAACAACATGAAGTAATATGGCCTTGTACTTTATCATTGTAATAGAATATATGTAGAGTTCGACTGGAGATGCACGACCTTACACTTTCTGCAGTAAAGCAGTTGTGCTGAAACAAATCGCGTTTCAGTGTGCAGGGTGTGTTTGCCGCACTACGTGTATATAAGAGGCGACCATTTCAATCCTTAGGAGTAGCAACCTTCTGTAACCAACTTCGTAAAACGGGTACTAACTAACACTAACTGTACTTTAACTGTATGCTCGTGTTCTTGTATTCTTTTTCTTCTCATTCGTATATTTTATTTCTGAAAGGCGTGCCCGTCCTGAAAATATTTGCAACAGGAGGTGATGAGCCGCTTCCACGCCTTTCTGTCGTCACCTAGTTGTTACATTTGCACAGTGATCAGTGGTAATAAAAGTGTTAATTTGTTTCAATATGATTTCGATACTCATTGTGCTTATCTATAACACTTT
>DWMF01001284.1:0-11823 GCA_018244815.1 Parelbella polyzona | reverse complement strand
TAGCCTAGTGGTTAGGAATTCAGCCTCTCAATCCAGGGGTGCTGGGTTCAAATGCATGGCGCGCTACTCTTTACAAAAGTGCGTTTTAAATTTAAATATCACGTGCTAACGGTGAAGGAAAACATCTTGAGGAACCCTGCACACCTTAGAATTTATAAAAAAAAAATCTAAAGTGTGTGAAGTCTGCCAACCCGCACTTGGCCAATGTGGCAGACTATGTCTTTAACCCTTTCAATATGAGAGGAGACCCATATTCCAACAGTGGAATTGTAAATGGGTCGATTATTGTTATATATGACACGATTTCATTTCACAACTTTGACGTTAAAACGCAGCGTGAGAGAAGAGACCGGAGTGATTACCAATTGAGTGTCGCATCCTGCTTCGTGTCCTTATGTTGTCACAGAGATGGTTGTACTATATTAATATGAAACATTTGTGTTTCATACTTACTTACTTACTTACATTACTTTGGTAATGATTTAGTTTTGAACATTTGCGAATTTGCGTATTACGAATTACAGCATAACTATTATTGCTATAATATCATCAGGTCCAGTCGCATAGAAGAGAGACAGCGAGCAACGAAAGCTACATATTTATATTTTTACTAAGCTCGTACACGTACTACGTGAGTTTTAAGAATGATGACTAAGACACGTAAAAATGAGAATGAGACGATTATCAGGATTATGATTGTTTTAAGTTGCATTATACACACGAAATAACGACATAACGACATATAACAACAAAATACATAACTACAACAACAGATTTAAATTAAAACTTATAAAATAGCAGATGAGTGCAGTTTATATTAGTATTTATCCTAACTTAACTTGTTCCCAAAGGCCTTGTTAATCCTGGGCACAGCGGTGGTCGCATCTAGTATGAAAATGGACAGCCCCAACACCCTTCAGATCAAAACACAAATAGTTATAATAACAGTTACTTTACTGCAAACAAATGTGTGAACTGCCCCGGTAGAAACTGCCCCGGTACGACCTACCTGATGATAGGCTACCTCGTAAAGACCAATCCACTGTGCCACATTCCTCATAAAGGGACAATTGGTTGAATGTAGTTATGTTAATGGAATGAATTGGCCTCATTGCTATTTACCGTTGTAATTTGCTATTTACTGGTTGAAGGAGTGATATTTTTAGCATATGTCGGTTTCTTCATCAGAATTGTTTCCTCAAAGCTTGGCATTAACTAGGGAAAAACATTTAAGCTAACTAGTACGTGATACAGATTTTCCTATTTAGAAGCGGAATAAACTGGGTTATCTGATGTCAGATTAATATGCATACATATAGTCACGCCTATTTTCCGTAGTCGTGGGCAGAAAGTAAGGATTTTCCCAAGTTTTAATCCTGACACACTTATTTTCACCCCTTTCTTCTCGAGATCGTTATCAATTTTCATTTAGATATTTGCTCTTGATCTGGCTTGTACTCTTTGGATACTTTATTTAACTGAAATTAGGCCATAAAAGATTCGATTCATGGTGATTGCTTCATGAGAGAATTATTATTGTATGTAATAATACCTGCACGCTAGACATGCATACCTTACCGGACAGACAGATTCCACGAAGTGCCAAATATCTCTATTGTTGAAGAGCTGACGTGTTCCTTCCATATTCATCACTATCTTCGTATATTTATTATAGAACGTAACATCACACCTGTAATCTGTTTCTGCCACCGTCGTTTCTATAATCATTATTATTTATTTATTTATTCATTTTGTTACACCTTATGCTAAGGGATACAAGGGCGTACTTAATGCCTATATGCCTATGCCTGTGCCTTTATTATTAGAGATTTTAAAATAAAATGCTAAAGTGATTACCTAATATGTAGAACTATTTATGGATAGAGTGCAGCATCAAGAGTTAAATATATAATAGTGCATATTAATTAGGCCTCCCCTAATACGACGATTAGAGGAGGCCTATGTCCAGCAGTGGACATTCAGAGGCTGATAATGATGATAATGGTATTGAATATTATATTATTTTTTCGTAACGTAGGTTAACCAAAGGCCAGAGAGGTCAACGTACAAGAATAAATCAATGATGAACGGCGGTCAGTCATTGTGTTGTGTCGTTAGCGATTGTCGGTAATTTATCAGTTAGGGGCCAGCTGAGGTCCACACTAGGCGATATTTCAGATAGAACCTCATCAACAACAGTATTTTCTATTTCTGCCTGAGATGCAAGTTTTATTATCATCATAACGTCAATTAATATAAAAAGATAAAAAATAATATAAATAGATAAAAATTATCAATTATTGGTGTGACGCGCCCTTACAGAGCTGGTGTACCGGTGTAAGAAACTGAGGGACTAAAACTGAAAGGAGACCTTCTACATTAATGTAAATTTTATCATTTTCACCTTTGTGTGTTAGTTTTCCTAAGGCTTTCATTGGAACTTTCTGTCGGGAGTTAGGGTATAGAAATAGATACGAATATATCTACATGTATGTATGACTGTATATGTATTTCTAAACTGTTTGAATTAGAATACAAAAGGAATGAAATAGGAGTATAAATTAATTTATTTGGTAATCTGTAAGAAAAAAAAGGCTTATATTTTTTATTTTGTTTTATTACAGGGATAATGATTGACAAAGCCAACGCGTTTTATTTTGTAAACAACTGCCAAACCTTATCGCAAATCGAACGTATTGTATATAAATTTGTTTAATATGGAAGGCATTATACGTAGAAAGCGGACAGAAACTGTTAAGTAGAACCTTCCTAACTCCTGTTAAGTAGAACCTTCCAAATATGCCATACTGATATTTATATAGGTTCAGAATTATGGTATTCCATGGGACTTAAACGTTTTAGTTATATGCAGGAAGAATTACACTATGTACACTTATTATGATTTTGTTTAACAATATGCTAAACTCTTTACTATCATTATTATATCTTTACCCCAGGTTTTGGGCATGGTAGGACAATTATATTCGAGTCGTGTTCGAACATTCGAATGTCACATATCTTTTGTCTTTGTTCCATCCTAATCATCAGAACATGAATTTTCATTCTCGCACCAAGATTAGAATATTGATATACAGGTAATTCTTATGAATGGAATTAAAACAATATTGTAAATGTATGTGACCGAGCCGATGTAGAGTTCTTATTTTAGAACTACTTCTGTGTTATTGAGCGCCCGATACGAAACCTGTCCCTTGTTGCAAATCGTCGTAAAAAAAAGCCTTTTCAATGTTTTATTGTTGTCTTTTGCATACTTACAGGGCCGCTTCGAATTTTAGAACCTACATATAAAAACCGGAATGATCACTTTTGGTGCGCGGTTTTAAAAGGCGTGAAGCTTTTTATATAATATTATGAATATTTCAATACGATTTTTTGTATTGCGTCATATCTCGTCATTTACATTATTTTTTTAAATATTCGCAATACCGTAGTTGTAAATCTTGTACCAGTTCTTATTTTTTATTTGCAAAACATCTTCCTTGGCATATGTTGCTTTTTCCACAAATGTCTTTAAAGTATATTACATTGTTTCCTTATAAAGTAAAGGAGTAAGTCTGTGGATAGTACTTACAAATTACAATGAAATGTAACTGTAGTATTTTTTTCATACTGTGGGAAGCGCAGACCATACTGTTTAATCTAATCCTTTTCGAATATGTGTATAATTCATATATCTTGTATTAATGCATCGCCTAATGTGGATGCAGAAACTAGCTAAAAGAGAGTAACACAGGCTGAGCCCAGAATGATCCAGAGCGACCCACGTTACCAAGTTCAGAAGAAGAAAACATTTTAGGTCTTGCGAAGAAATATTAATCTCCGTATATAATTATTTGAATAACAATAACAACTATTTATCGCCGTAAATCTATATTACTATAGTTATTATCGGCTTACAGAAGGTTATCAAGCTTTACATTTTTGTCTTTTGCATTCTCTTCAATCATGAAAGGATATTTATAACGATATTTTTTATATAGATCTATGAATTAAACCGAATATTCATATATTTATATTTTATCTACCAAATATTATAATGTTGTATTGAAATATTTTTATCAATAATTATGTACTCATATCAAGTTATTAGCTTATTGTATTTACTAAAATAGTGCAAATAATCGAAACTCTATTGTAGAGTTTGACAAATAACTTTATTTCTGACAAATGTTGTGAACATCTGCGTCGATCCAAATCAGATTATCTTCGTGGTCTCACTCGGGCTTAAGGTATATAAGCTGCGCTAGGCGCTGCAGCCAGTAGTCTGGGACTAACCTGCATCATGAAGACTTTGTTCGTGCTTGCTGTCTGCTTCGTCGCCGCTTTGGTGAGATACCTTTGTTTTACTATTTTGTCGCAGGATGTAATCCGACCCTTTTGGACACATTCGGCAATTACATCTATTTCTAGGTCCTTCGAATTCACCAGCCCTTGTGATTAGATGTATATGGGCTCTTTGCCCCGGTGTGGTCAACGTCAATGAAGAAATTCTCTACTGGTTGCTGTTCGTTGGATCAATACGGGTCAATCTCGTACCTGCTGATAAAAATGTTGATATTGAATGACTTAAACCTACTTAAATGTGACTAATTGACCAGTTATTGCAATGAATGCGTGCAACTTCAGTTCTGAGTTGATTCAAGTTACATAGTAGATTATAATTGTAACATAATAAAGGTCGTAAGCCATCCAATGTTCAAATTGTATGTTCCACTAAACATGTCCCAACAGTGCACAAAACAATCTCATCAATATCATCAACCCTTTCGACATTTCTCTGTTGCACACAGGTCTCATTTGAGAGTAAGCATTCTCAGCGCTGTGTTGGTCAGGTTGTACGAGTGCGGAAGGAAGCACACTATTAGACATTCTATCGTAATTATAAGGTTTTGCCATCGAATTGTGATTTTTGAGATCAGTTTCAGGTAGAATTCAAATTCTGTTTTAGATTTAATACAATCGATTAATATTTTTTATTTAGGCCCTCACAGATGAGCAAAAGGAAAAGCTGAAGAAGCACCGCAGCGAATGCCTCTCGGAGACCAAGGCGGATGAACAGCTTGTCAACAAGCTGAAGTCTGGTGACTTTAAGGTCGGTACAAAAGGTTTTTATTTGGACGTTATTTTTACAAAATATTGATAGACACTCAACAGAAATTGTCACATAGTATGAACGTGGGAAACCATTACTATTACTTTTAATAAATACATATTTAAAGGTAGTCTAACAAAAACTGTTATCTGTAGTAAAAATATCATTTTGTACAGTCCTGTGAGAGAGTACAGTATCGTTTATTTCAGTTGGACAACTAGTCACTGGTATACATCAAATTGTGCAATATGAGCTTGTTCGACTACCTTCCAAAATATTCGAATTTTAACATTTAAAACACGTATTTTTATCTGTACTTCAATATTCAATGTCCTGGTGAAACAATTACTAAAGGATTATAACAAGTAATTTTATTACAGACTGACAATGAGGCTCTAAAGAAATATGCCTTCTGCATGCTGACCAAATCTGAATTGATGACAAAAGATGGCAAGTTCAAGAAGGATGTTGCTCTCGCCAAGGTGCCTAACGCAGGTATGTTTATCCAATATTTTTCTATGTACAAATTAACTCTTACACACTTGGAACAAGGAGGATACTCAAGGAGTTTTGAAGATACACACAGGTCTTGACGTCACAGTTGGACGGGACTTCCTGTTTGCGTCTCTTGACATGGAATAAGTCGCCATTCAGCTTTGCAGTTAAAATGGAAGTTTTAACTGCTTTGTTGATCGCGATTGAGTGCGATTGCTGGAGTGGGGCAAAATATTGTTTGGGGCTTATAAAAATCCAAACTCCCAGCAGTAGTTCCTCGTATGGATTTGTGCCCGGTGTGTGCTCATAGGCTCACATGCACGTCTAACACAACTGTTAAAAGTGGGAGAAATACGCTGTGGGAAAATATAAGGATCGAGATTTAATTTCTGGTCAATAGCGCTAAATATATGGGTTTTTACAGCTGACAAACCTACCGTGGAGAAGCTGATCGATACCTGCCTGGCCAACAAAGGCAACTCCCCGCACCAGACCGCCTGGAACTACGTCAAGTGCTATCACGAGAAGGATCCCAAATATCCAATCTTCTTGTAAATAACAAAATTACCATCAGGTTTTGCTCATTTCTCGGTAATTTACTGAATCAATTTTATTGTCCATCAACTTGTGAATGTCATCAATGTTGATTTTGTGGTTCAACTCAATGCAGTTTATAATTATGAATTTGTAACAGTAAAATGCAATGTGTATATTGATCATTCATGATATATAGAAGTCATTAGTTTCTTAGCATTCAGTCATCAATTTTGTTAAGATACTTATTTTGAAAATAACCATACTGCCAAGGACGAATTTATTTTTCTATAATTCACCCAAATAAAAAATTTCTATCTAATTTGTGACTTTTATTACACAAGGCCTCACATGTAGATCGGAATTTGGATTTCCTATCGTCACAATGGAATAGATACGAAAAGACATAAATGAAATTTCTTTCAAAATTTCTTTCAAAAATTTTTAATTGATTAACGACAGCCAAACAGTATTTAATTAGCACATTTCAAATTACGAAATCATACGAAATCTTCGAATCATCATAAGACAGAACTTAATTAGCACACTTTAAATATACAACATATAACTAGCTTCTGTTCCCTACTTTATTGTATATGCTTCATAAAAACGTGAAATTTATTGAATGTCTCATGTGGGGTATCAAATAAAAAAAATAAAAAACCCCACTGTATAAAAAAACTAAGAAACCAACAAGTGGGAGATAAACAAATATAATAAAAAAAATTAAAACCAGACTGCGTAAAAAACTTAAATAAAGAAAGAAACTGAAAATGAAAAAAACAAGTTCAGATTTCTGATAAACACTTGTAATATTTTAAAGCAGAACATAAACACACGGAATTGCGGACCTTTGCAGTCGGCACCAACAGCCGGGCTTTTACCTACTTACCCGTTATTGGGAAGAATCGACCCGGTCGAGATGTTTATTACGCATTCATTAATAGAAACATTCAGTAAGAAGGGATTTCTGTGACGAGCACTAGTACCGTCATTTCTCTATCACTGTAAGTGACATAGATAAGTACTACAAGAAATTTTCTTGTACATTCTAATTTGTTAAATGCTGTCACTTAAGATAAGACTGAGCATACTTCCACACGACTGTTAATAGATGTCAATGATGTGACTAAAGCAACCGATAAACCTTATTTCATTGTATGTGAGCACACGCTATCTGTAAATCACAACATTCGAGAAAAAAATGCAGATATCAAGGATTCACCATACAAAAAGCCGAACTCAACACCAAGCTCTGAGTTTGCACTTAAACAAGACTTGTGAGAATTGTCTAAAGAATCATAATCGTAAACAGTCTTAGGTAATCCCTTTGTTGATAGACCCTTTGTTTGAAAGGGCGATGTTTATAAATCTAACCTATTCACTTATTATCGAGAATGTGGATATAAAAGACAGACGACGTGAACTGAATCAGTCTGTATTTAATCATAATATGGTGAGGAAGAAACATGGAATCGTTATTGAGATTTGTGTTATTGTGTGTGATTATAAGTAACGGTTATGCCGTAAATGAGGTAAGAGTATACATGATATAAGACTGGTCTTTTAAGAGGAAGGGAGAAATAGATTTTAATTTTATAAGTAAACTTTCTAAAATCAACAATTTGGGTTCATACGATCTTGAGTTTCCCAAGATATTTTGATATGTAATAAGGTAAAAATTAAAGAAAAATTAAGACTAATCGTAAAGTTGGTACAGTTTAGGTATCAGGCAAGGCTGTCGGTCCAGTGCTGGGACACCCTGATTATTGTGCTAGAATTTCTTACGGAGATTGCACCATACCGCGACCTGCTAGTACCGGGTTTACTTACTTCTTATGACACCTGTATCTCGGCATGGTGTGTGAGGACGTATTCTTTCTCAACCCCGACACGGATTACTTATTAGATATTACTTCGATGTTTATGTACCACGAATATTTGTGTGCAATTAACGAAGATTTAAGTGTCACTATAGTGCAGACTATCCGAATTATGAACAAATGACCATGGCGCCTAAAAACCAGCATTAATACCAAAACATTTTGCACGGAAACACTGATTACGGAGATACAATATAATTATTCCATGTACTGCCATCCACAGACCACACCTCAACCTCAGAACTCGACTGAGAACGAGATTAATGGAACTGTAACATTGACCAAGAATTTAGTGCATTGTACAGACGAATGCAAAGTAGATCCGATTCTGGTACTGAAATTAAGATCTGGAAAGTTAAAGCGTACGGTAAGTGCATAATATATTTTTTGGTATTACAGTAGGTACCTATATATTGGAATTAATCATGTATAATCCTGTATGAGGGAGAAGAAGGTAAAAGAAGACCTCAGGTCTGATTGCATAGAGATATATGACACTCGGTCCTCACTGTCTACCAGTAATAATAATAATATTATTTCACACTTCTGTCTTCCGTGATATTTTAAATCTTGTAAAGAAATGCATGCTATGGATTTAATTCTTGGATACCTGCAGTGAGAGGCTGATTTATCATATGCCACCGATTTTTTTACATAATTATTGAATAATTTTACAAGGGTCTCAGATAATTTTATGTAGGAACTTATACTATGGTTCTTTTTTGCAGAAAAAAGAACCATTACCTCTTAAAAAGTGGGCGTTGTGCGTTTTAGTTAAGTCCGGTATGATGTCACGAGATGGCGTTCTAAAACAGGATGTTGTACTTGCACCAATTCCAGAAAAGGGTACGTAAATATCATTTTAAAATAAAGAAAAGTAATTAATTTCAATGAAACCATCAAAACTGTGTGCAAAACAAATTTAGAAATAAACCTTATTGTTATTGTTTTCTTAACTTTCAGATAAAAACAAAGTGGAACAAGTTATCGATGAATGCCTTTTCCAGAAAGCTCATTCACCAGTTGACATAGCATGGCATTATATTAGATGTTTTCAGTACAGATATCCAAAATATTCCATTATTTAACTAAGTCAACTTAAATTACTATGTAACAAAATTACAATTTTTTTTTCTACTACTATAAATTTTACTGCCATCTAACGAGGTATTTAGAAACTAACTGAAAAAAAATATATTTTATTACGGATGTACGACTTAAATATTCCCATAATCACAATATTATTTTATAATCACATAAATAAATTTCAGAATCCAGTTCCCATAGGCATTGTATAACAGTATTAATCATCACTAAAATGAAATATGTATTACCTAAATGCTTAAAAATATATATAATAAAAAAAAATATGGCGTTTTATTAAATCATGCACTACAATTATTTTTTATGGTGACCAGTATATATTTTGTGCACTAACAATAAGACGTAGTCTGAATCCTTGTCTAAGGATTTACTGCCATCTACCAACCGCGTTATAAACTACTTGTGGGGAATCCTTAGTAGTTACTATATATTTACATAGATGGCTCTGTTTTTGTTAAATTAAAATTGAAATATTTGTAATAATATAGGTACTGATAATACCTCTTACAACCATACAAAACCAAAATAGGGTGAATACAAAATAAAAAAACTTGTCTTTTTCCACTATCCTTAAGAACAAAAATACTGCATGTCATATTTTTTATATCTTAAGTATCACCACCACCAATTTATTAACATAATTATCATATATTAAAATAAAATCGTATTAAAACATGCTTGGTTCTAACCCTAGAGCACCTCTTTCTGTGCAGAATTATGTGGTATTTTATTAATAAATAAAATTTGCTGTAACGGTGAAGGAAAATATCCTCACGAAACCTGCTTACTTAGTCTAACAGTTGTCTTAATATTATGTAACTGTTGAAGTCTGCCAACACAACAACTCCTTGAGTATAAGAGGACGCTTGTGTCTATCAGTGGAACGAAAAAAAAATTAATGAAACAGTTTTTCTCAGCAACGATGCACCTAGCAGATAAGATTAATACATATTCTAGGTAAATATAACCTAAATATTATTTTGTAAAGAGTAAGTACCCACGAAAGCAGGATATTTAATTCAGATATTTTTAGAAATAAAGTAGAACGTCAGTTAAGTTCTATCACAAATCTGTGACATAATCATGCTGTGCTATTGGTGAGGATCAGTTTGGAATCTGAGTATTTATGCAACAATGTAACGCTCGTCAAAGTGTAATAAATCTGTTTGTAAATAATATGAATTCTTAGCGTAACAGATGATATTGATGAAACCTCGATGTACTTCTACAGATGGAGAATAATTACTTATATTGTTTTCTTTTCGATTTTCTAACGGATTTCATAGCTTCTCCGGGGTTTTCGACGTGTATAGAAGGGTTCCACCTGGATTATGTGACTGTGCCGGAGAAGGATCATTTCATATTCAGCGGAAAGCCGTGATTTATCACGCAGCTACTTAAGACCTACTTAAACAACTTTAATAATAGCTCAATTAACATCTCTACAAGTAGGTATGTATTTTAACATGTCTAGTTTATTAATTGTCCGGTTAACATAAAAAGATCTCATAGTTTAATTACAGATAGTATCATAATTATATTAATTTAAAAGTACTTTGCAGGTATTTGTAATAATTCGTCTTAAGTAACCTACCTTTCTAACGTTCTTTTACCAACATTAACTCGTCTCCTCCTATTGAAGTGCGCAGTAGAAGAATCGATACTAATCGCATATAGAATGTTCTAGAGTTCTAGATACATTTATTTTTATTGTTAGTAGATAGTGTTGTAGTTACTAGGTTGATGCAATTATTGATATCTGTACGATCTACAACTATGTTTTACCTACGTTCTCGTGACCGCAGAACCTACTGACTACATATTGTATTATTTTTTATATCGTACAAGTAAAAAATGTATATGCATTTACCTGATTTCGCTTTCATTGTCCGCAGCTATTTGTAGAGCGCTGATAGTAAAGTGTTTTTTTCAGTTTTTTGCGCTTTTAGGGGCTGGAATTCAAATTGACGCGCAATTCTAACATTATAAAATTCGATATTAAATAACTCTTGTTGTAAGTCTTACTCTCTTGTTGTGATCTTATTCTACTCCATAACACTCTTTAAGGCGGATGAATATTGTCAATGCGTTGCTGGTCAGCATAGCAGAGTTGGGCAGAGTTAGCAAAAGATTCCTGTGTAGTTAACCTGTTAATCAACAATGTACCTACTTCAATATTATTATCATTATTATTGCGGTATGTGCAGATTATCATTCAATATTGTTCAGTTTTATGTTTGTTTGAAACGTTTAATCAGGAACAAACAACGCGCTACTAAGTAGAAAATACCCATCGCACCCTTTTTATTAAAATGCCTAGTAAGAACATTCTTCATTTGCGGCACGTCCAATGAAACCTTATTATATTTAAAATTGTATTTTGAATGTTTTTCATAAGTATTTGGTGTACCTTTGTTATCTTAAATATAATAGTTATGGTAATCATACGAAATGTATTAAATAAATTAAATTAGAAGAACATAATTATACATAACAGTGACAAAAACGAGGGTAGGCGAAAAAGTATGTTTTACTTAATAAACGAGCTTAGTGATAATCGTTTTGTAAATATAGTAAATAAATAATAATAATAAATTTATGACTAAGAATTTGTATGCACACAATTGCTCTTTGTTGGCTGCTTTGAATATACTTTTATTGATGTTATTATTGAATATAGTTAGTGAGGTTTCG
>DWMF01001283.1:0-11823 GCA_018244815.1 Parelbella polyzona | reverse complement strand
AGTTTGTACCAGACCCGGGAATCAATCCTGGGACCTCTCGATCAGCAGTCGCACTTGCAACCACTCGACCGATGAGGTAGCCCTGTGCACTGTGGTAACTTTTACACGCTTTAAATATAAAATTATCGTAAGTTAAAACTAGTGCGTACCTATATCCAGTTCTAACACCACTAACTTTAACCGCAGTGTTTTGTAGTCAAGACGCGTTTGCTTATAGTTGCAGGCAGAGCCTGAAAGTGACTATTGCCTAGACTTTGAATGCTAAATGCTCTTGTACTTGCATACTACATAGCCTCTGTGTGACCCTTTGCACAGACTTGCCTCACTGCTTGGACCGGCTTGTTAAGCCAAGACACCAGTTTAGCTAAAGTTGGTTCAAGACTATACTGGTCTAGCAAGCATAATTATCACTTCCCCGATAGTAGAATATCCATGATGAATTCCCACATAAAAAAGGCAGACACTAAAATATGAAACATTAGATACTATATTACTTTCTGTATTATACTATATTACTTTTACTTGTATGAAATTACAAAGCAAAGCAATAAGTCGCTCATGGTCAGAGATGATAATCAATGATTCATACAACTTTTATGGAATAATTCATACAACATACTGTTACCCGATTTGTATAACCTGGAATTATTCAAGACAAGAGAGAATAGGATTGTTTGTAGGTAAGCGTGCGACATCTCGCAGATCGAGGTTGAAGCCAAACGAGAGCGTAATGCTAAATAAAAAATCAATAATATTGTCATACTTCGCTCTACTTCTGCCATTATTTTACAAAATTGACATTCGATAGAAAAAGTAAGTGAACCTCTAATATCAGTACCTGTTGACTAGTGATACACATTTAGTATTTTTTTAACTTCACTCATTTTTTTATTAGTAAACAATGTCGCTACTATTCTTGGAATAGCTATTTCTGGAAATAATTGGTACTTAAATTTTCTATATTTGTCGTTAGCATAGTAAATACATTCATACAAAAAAATGTAAAAAAATGCGTTGTGTAAAAAAATGGGAGTATAGAAATTGGAAAGAACTTGCTTCGATAGTTCGGACCTGAAGAAAAAATACGAGACAAAAAAATGGCAACACAGATATGCAATGCGAATTTGAAATATGCAGATCCCTAGGGAGACAAAGACTCACTTATTTTAAACAGGCGGGTCAGATATTTACCGATGATGAGGTCTAAAGACGCGGAAACCGACGCGCATATGTGAAGAGAGCAATGTTTATAGAAAAGCACTTCAATTAAGTATATAAGAATAGAGACTGTTGCCACCTGGTGCTTTTGTCTACTTCGTGAGGGACCTGGAGTGACCATATATTTTTTCAGAAATATTTATAGCTACACAAAAGTACAAAGTAAATAGAATCTTTTATTACAATAATTACAAGTGACACAAAAAGTGCTCTAATTTCTTGACGTAATTATCAACTTGTATAATTTTAAGTGGCAGGCTTCGGGCAACTACTCATTATTAAATACAATTAGTCGAATGAATACGTTAATTTTAGTGACATGTAATATTAGTTTTAATTGTACATATTATTACTTTGGTTGTTAATAACTATTTAAAAATAACGAACCGTTAACATTAAATTGATGTAGCAACCGTTTATACCTACTAATTAAGCTCATTATTAACATCACCAACATTATCAACCCTTTTATCATTCCAATGTTAGCCCTGAGTATTCTCTCAGAATAAAACGGGTTAAGACTGCAAGCTAAGTGCGGGGTACTCGAGGTCAAAATACATCAAAGACGTCATAGTGATTATTCAACTGGACTTGAGTGTCGTAAAGAACAATTAATATTTCCACGACAATTAAGTGACACGATGATATAATTATACCGCTAAAAGGAATATGTTTCAAGTTAAATGACAAAAGATGTATTTGATACAATAATTGTGACATTAAAGCTAGCGTGTCACACGCCCAAAGCGTCGTGACGGTAGCTGCCGACTTGCGTCAAAACCGAGGCGATAGATTGCCCAAATCAAAATAAATATTTAAGAGAGTCACGCATTACATTGTAATTGTTTATATAATATAACGGATCCGTTGGTCCAATTGTTAGTGAACCTGATTACCGAGCCGGGGTTCGTGGGTTGGATTCCCACTCAGACAATATTTGTATGATAACTGCAAGTATTTGGATCTCTCTCCTGTAAAGGACGTGTGTGAGGATGCAATAAAGATAATTACTTCAGGTTTATTGAAGCGCATTCGTTTTAATCTTAAGATATATCCTCACTCTTATTTGTCTTTATGTAAAGTACCATCTTAAGGCACATGGTATCAAACACCTTGACACCACAACTGGTACACCATTATCTTTTTATAATAATAATAATATACATTGGAAAGCAGTTAAATATTTGTATCTTTACAGACATGAAATACTTATGTATATATGTATTTTAAACTTATTCGCTCTGCCTTGGCGTGACAGTACAATAATAATCGAGAAGCGTGAATTCATTTGTGTCATCGCGTGTAGATTTGATAGACATGTTGCTGATATGAATACAAAATAATGGAACCATGAATACCATAGAGGGATGTCAGACACAACGAAATAAAATATGTAAGTGGGTTTCATTATCAAACAAAACAAAGCCCACCTTTGTCCAGTTTGGTCACTCAGTTAATTGTAGATTGGGTGTAATTGTAGGTGAATTAATTTAGAAAGTTGAATTTAGTTATTGTTTTATCATCATTTATTTATATTAAACGTTTTAAATTTCTCAGTTGTGGTATCTCTGTCGTCCACTTAAGGTGTTCAAATATTTGACGAATCCATGATTATTATCATCATATAGCTATCACTTATGCACCTATTATTTATCAACCCCTTTATTGTTTTACCGCTCTTCTTTTGATAATTAATTTTTTTTGGTATTTAATTTCAATAGTAACAACTCCTTCTTAAAATATAATATATTGATTTAAAAAAAAAATTAACGTAATATTATTGTAAAAAAAATTGCACTGAAACTCAAATTACAAGTTAAATACCACCACTATAATACTTATTAAAGAGTCGCGCGCAATATTACACGCGCAATTGAAATTCCAATAGGATATTATAAGATTCAATTCGAGCTGGATTCTATTATACCCAATTATTACTTGCAGCCAGATTTGGTATCTAATGTATATAGAACATAATCGCATTACAAAGATGTTTAAGCATGTTTTAAAATATAGTACCATCAAAGAAACCCTAATGCACTTGTTCCACCAGAAACTATTAAACGAAAAGAGAATGTTTAAAATGTTCAATGTTTGTAATACTGTGTCAGTTTGTAGCCCGAATCCCTCTCATACTGAAGGAGACACATGCCTAATGATAAAAAAGAGGTGATGATGACGTTCACTTTGGAATTGTGAGTGATTTTGACTACGCAGATAAATAGAATTTGTTTGACAAATTGTTAATTTTATTGGTATAATTATTATTATTCTGACGAAATCGTCACATCAGTTTTATTAAGTGTGGACAAAGATCGCTGAGAATCAAATATGACTCTCCTCTCTATCCTTATAGATCTGCTCTGATAATCAGATCTTTTACGTTGATTACTCGCTGTATAAAGGTTATTAACATATTATTGATCAATTTATTGATTATTTCAATTGGTATTGTTGTGGTCGCATAAATAACTAATTTAGTCAAACATTATAAAATCTTAATACACATTTAGTTCAATGTAATTAATGGCAGTTCAGTTCTGGTGCGTTCCAATTGTGTTTTTATATTATTTTCGGCAATTAATTTACTTTTTGTTCGGTTGTTATTTCTTCTTTCATTCTCTAATTACTTGTCATTCCCATCGCTGTCACTGTCTATATAATGTACACTTAAGTATTCGTTTTTATCGCTACTTTAAATAAATGTGTCAATGATTTAATATTTATAATTAGTTTAAGTTTTCTGTTTTTAATTGTATTTAAAAGGGGCCCTCAAAACAGTCCAAAATAGTTGCTTTTCTAACAGGCATTCATTGAACGCCTGCGGAAGCCAGCTGCACGCAGCTGCATTGTAAAAACCCAGGGCATGGTAGAGTGGCACGGATTAAAAGTAGTCTATATCTAGTAATAGAATACCAAAGGCTGATGTAAGATCCTTTTATTTCTTTGCTACGCGTTATAGCTTGCACCTGTGCTGTCTCTGCCGCCTGCAGTTACTCGCTGACAGTGATAAAAGTGGCCGTATGTCTCAAGTAGTACATTTACACGCTCCACCACGTCACTCACGACGCAGAAACATAAAATCTCAAGAACAAAGCGGAAAAAATTTCGAACGCGCACTCCGCACTTATTTTATACGAAACTTCGCAAAAAGAAAAACAAATGAGAGCCCCAGTAAAAAGGTTTTCGGAGCGAACTTTTTCTCATAAGACCGATTTATTCGTGACACACGGCCTCCCCTGATGGCGAGTAAATTTTATAATTCTTCTATCTCTCTTTACTACTAACGGGTTTCGTTGTTGTCTTTTCTTGTTCTTGTTACTCAATTAAATAAAGTCATTCAAAGCAGTTGATTTCAATAACACTAAAATGCTCAAGTAGTAATATAATAAAAATTTTACAAAAATTTAAAATTTTTTTAGAACGAATTTGTTGAATGATATGTATATATTTTGCATTTTTAATTTAGCCTTAGTACAAGAACTCCGGATCCAGTAAGACGTGGCAATCAGAAAACTTATTATACATGTATAAGCACTGTCGACCATGTATTGCTTGACCATGTTTAATTCACCCATAATGCTATTAACATTCTCATTTACAGACGCAAAAAATATTAGACAGCAAGAATTATCGTCTTATTTTGCGTATCAAAATTTAAGAACATATCCTGATTTTTTATCATATTACAGTGTAAAATTACAGAAAACAACACATATTTATAAATTTACCTAACCCTCTCTCAAGACTTCACATCAATATAATCACAACCAACAATTTTTCTAACCCTTGGCACGTTATCCATACTTACACGCCGTGTATCACACACCCCGATGTAATTCGACACAACTTTATTCCGACGATATGAAACTCGCAAGACAACGCTACATATCCTGAGGCGTAATACCGACCGATACTCTTGTTATACGCTCACGACGTATTCCTGCACCCGAGTATTACTCCTTCCATATTGTACTTTATCACGTTACATGATAAGCGAACCAAGTCGCAATATATCCGATATTGCGTTACTATGCCCACTACAATCAACCTTGTGACCGCAACGAATTATGCTTCGATCTTAGTTATTGACGCTTTGTTTTCTCTGAGGACTTGCTTCCACAGCTGTATGGTAATACATAGTCAATTGATGTAGAGCAAATTACATGTCCCAAAATCCAATGGGACGGTAGAGTACACAGGTCTAGTAATATAGAGACGTGTTGCGTATGAAACTGAACATAGGAAAAACGTGTGATTACATACAAAATTATACATATCCTGACCGATTAGGTCAAATACTGACTATTGGGAACGTCAGAACTCTCCGCAATATGCATGTTTCAGAGAATGATGAATGTATAAGAAGCCAAGAATTCTATAAAGAGATATATAGTACTCTGCTGTTTCAGCTATTTCGTAAAGGAAATAGCGTAAAAATATAATAATAATAACGGAAATATGCATGTAAACGATGTAACACTGATGACGAGAATAATATTATTTTAACCTCACACCTCAGTTGGCGCCGACCTATTTTCAACATGAGTGTATTCGCAAGTCTACACTGACGAACGTCTGAAATTCCGTGTCCGTATATAACTTTGTTGTTTTTTATCGCTGAAAAATATTATCATGACCCATTTATACCGATTGTTTTGTTAACTAAATAATTGTAGGTCTAAATATATTGTGAAATACTACAAGCGGTTATAACTGGCGACTTGTTAACTTAAGCAAAGCTAAGCGCGGTCAGTTGTTAGGTTGTTGACCGAAATGGCAAATCTTTACATTTCGTTATTCTCGAGGCTATTTTAAGCAGTCGTTGTTATTAAATAACCGTAATTTAACTTTGTCAGAAGGTTTAAAAACGGTCTAAAATCTGTCGGAAATGACGAGCACTAATTATTATGTCTCCATTAGCGCACAGTGGAACAACGTGGTAGGGCATGCTCTAGGCACCTTTAATGGTTCAAATGCGTAGAATTCGATTATAAGCTATTTAAGTCAGGATATTGTTATATAGGTGTAGACTAGTGTTCATGTCAACTATTCAATCTTTACTAAAACCATGTCATACATGTACACGAGCATGATCAGAAATATCCGAAACAATCATACGTATTTCAGATAAACGTAGAAAAAGCCCTTCAGGTCTGTGAAAATAGAGATATTTAGCAATTGGTGACATCTGCCTACTCTGTAGGGACCTCGAGCGATGCAGTAATAATAATATTTTCATTAAAAGCAAACAGATGTAACGATGCGTACCCCGTGATATTTGAACTCGTACCTCTTAATATTGACCCCCCGTCAAGTTTAAAATTCTGTTGCCGACCGCTGTTTGAGGGGCAAACATTAGTCCGCTCAAATACATCGTTCGGTGTCTTAATTACACGGTCAATATTATAATAATACAATGTGCTATTTATCGTTCATGTTATTTACAAAACCACAAAGAGTAGTGTGTTTTGTAGTAGAAATAGTAGTGGCCCGGAGTCTGGATCAAGGGCAATAGGTTCACCACCTATTCTATTGTGGAGCGTAAACGTAAATATTACACCGTGGGAATGTACTGCACTCCCCTGCCTATTCCTTCGAGGATTACCAGTGTGATGATATGAAGTATTATCACATGAAGAAGAAGAAGAATAAGTACTTTCATATGAACTAAACGACCACTATACATACGGTCTTAAACATATCATATAGATGACACGTTTTCAACAATGGAACGATAAAAGAGATAGTGATGACACTGAAGAAATAACATAGGTGTACTAGAGATAGACTAACTGATTATTATAACAATAATACACCAGCGATATTAAAATGTACCAGTTTATTAGAGGCTTTGCGGGCTATTTCAAGACCTTTTTATAGAACAATATGGTAGCGCAAGGATTAGGGTTAAATTTAATATAATTTTACAACTTTTCTTTTAAGGTTTACTAATTAAACAACAAGATTACAAATGCGATGGGCAACAAGACAAATACAACAGAATATGGATAACAAGAGGATAAAAGATATTTAAGAACTGCAGTGTCCTATATAAGTCTCATTGTTATCCCTCTGATTTCGTGGAATATACTAAGTCTAAAGTATAAGTAAGTAACAAATGACGTACAGTCAGGAACTAAATTTCTCACTTAATACTGAGTAATTTAAACAAAACCAACCATTTCTTTTACTACGCACACCTGAATATTTCAGACATGGTTTATTCAACCGGAAACGCGAACGGCCGGCCAGCGGTCCCTCGGGAGACCCCGTTCCACTCCATACACTTCCTTTGTAATAAATGGTTTAATATCAAAATGTTACCTGTGAATGTATGAAAATACTGTTAATAGTGGCTCTATCTAGGCAACTACATACTTACCCTCAACCTCGGAAAAAACACCCTTAGAAAATTACAATTTGTGGCAGAACATATATGTACATATATGATCAGGAAGTATCAACAATTTGTATTTCGGTCTAAAGGGATTGTGTACTAGAGACGGCCAACTCAGTCCTCAAGTGTAGCAACGTGCTTGTGACAATGCTCGAATAGGACGTACTATACTAATTAGATTAGCACTAAGAATAACACTAATAATCCTACTTAACATTAACAGTCTTATTTGGGGTCAGTTGCAAAAGTCAGTGGCCGTTACTAACCTATTACTGACGCCTGCTTTTCTTTTAATGTCTTCATTTAAAAATAAATTTGTCGCGTTTTCTTGATAACAAACCTGTCACAGTCTGTACACTATCTGTACAGACTGAAAGGACAATACTCTAGGAAGGAGGAAACTCATATCTGGATACCATACACACCATACTCATAAGAAACACATAGATGTAAACAACAAAGTGGGGCAAAAAAAAATTGTTTTTGAAATGTTCGAATCATTACTGGTAGAGTCCACTTGGAACACTGCCAGCCCCTTACCCGTCTCTGTTACCAAACAGAACACGCCGTGCCATGTTCTAGATTGGATCGTAAGGCTGCGGCTAAGCGCGCCAAGAGATCATAGGAGGAAGCGGAAATCTATTTAATCTTCGTTAAGTTCGTCTAACTAAACAGATACATGATTATATACTCATATATACGGATATTATATCATCACGTCAGGCCCCTTACTGGGTAGGTTGGGAACACCGATGGTCAAATATCCCTAGCCTCGTCTGCTATGATTCTTCCACACCCGTCTCTCTCTTCATAAATATATACCGGCGTTGACAAAATACAGATACGTTTTAAATATTTAAAAGTATAATAGTTCATCAATACTCACTATAGGTAAAACTTATGGAAGATTTACAAAAATGTTTGAGGAGGAAAACAAAACAAAGCTGAATAAATGATGAAGTAACGGAGCAGTCCGAACAGACACGTATGTATTAACTTATTGGAGGTAAATAGGATTCAGGTCGTACGTCTACATTACGTCCGAGAACCCGAAAAATACCTTTCACGTCTCAAGTATTCATTTACAATTCACAAGCAAAGCTCAAATATTTTTACGGTTATTTATAAATATATACATTTTTTTTATGTTCGCACACCTTCATACGGTGCCATCTGATCGAAACTAGACAGAGACTGTTATACATGTATGTAAATATATACATACAGACATATATATATTCATCCCTGCTATCTCCGTATACGTAGGCAGAGGAGTGCAGTAGGTACACTCCCACGTTTCACCTGTCACGTTTACGTCCCACAACGGAATACGTGGTAGACTTGAATTGCCATACATTGAACGTAAATCCAGACGTCACCATTGTAAATTTCTACCAGAAAAACTATGTAAAAAAATCTAATAGTAACCGACATGGGATTCGAATCCAGGACCTCTCCATCAACAGTCGCGACTTGCAACCACTCGACCAACGAGGTAGATAATATATGTATGTACATACTCATATAGATATTTATTTAAACACAGACACAGAACAAATAATTTTGCTCTTCACGCAATTATTCCGGCTGGGAATCGATTCCACGACCCCAGACACAGCAGTTGGGGTCACCCAGAACTAAACTGACGGACAGGTCTATTCAAAAGCAAATATTTTTTTCGGTTACGACTTGATGTCATATCTAACCTGATTTTGTTTATATTTGGCAAGGGGTACCCAACACCCCGGGACAATAAACAGGCAAGTCATAATAAGTAAGAGATGAAAGAATGTATAACTTATACAAGGTTTCCAGAGGAACAAAGCCTCGAAAAAGACCAGTTTAAGTTAAAGTAAATCCTTTCAAAACTTTCCAAGGGTTAAATCCGTTTTTGTAAATAACACTCCTAATTGATCACTCGACAGCTCTTTTCCCTGTTTTATTTCTTTTTCGCGCTAAAACTTCAATCCCAATTACAATATTGACCTTTTCAAAAGATCTGTTCGTCAGTTCGGTAAAAATTTTGCTACTCGTACAAATTTATCGTCCCCTTTTAAATAAGTATATAATAAACCGAACGAAATTTTATACCAATATTAGCTGTCATAAATTTCTATACACAAGATTTGGTACTATCTAATATACGTCAAGATGACTTTAAATATATATATGAAAATGTAGAAATTTTATCAAATATCGTCCAAATAAAGTGTTGGTTTTAGTTTCGGTCAGTTTCGGCCGAAACCACAGTAAGAGCCTAAATTAAGTTACATTTTAGGCTGGTAATCGGGTTCCCATCGGACATAAATAAATAATTTGAGTCGTGACGTACATCTATTATAAAATCTTAACTCACTTAGGCTACAGTACTAGGCTATAACTACACCGGCGACGGCAAGAATATATGAATAGAGTAATGAATGTAGAAGAATACCGTCGGGCCTCTGAGGATAAAAATATCAAGCACACGGTACTCTCTGACTACCCCTCAAAGGACCTGCCATGATGCTAATATTACTACAAACACCAATACAATTAATACAAACTTAGTACTAGAAAATACAAACATGTTATCCGAAATCACAATGCGACTTGAATACAACCATTAAAATGGAACAGTCAAGTCAATGTATAACATGGTCTCTGTTTATATCACAACTTTCATAATCAAAATCAAGATTCGCATAAGTCCGAGCCATATTTCAGTTAAGCAAGCCAAACTTCAATGTTATGAATCCCTACTGAATAGTCTGGTGTGGCTACAGTACAGAGGACAGCGGGTAAAATGGCGACAAACGGAATACAGTAAAATTAAACAAAGACAGCGGAAACATAAATATAACAATGAAAGAGATAAATTAACAAAGGGACTTGACTTAAAAACAGATAAGTAAGCTTTTAAAATAAATATACATATACTGTATGTAATAGATTTTCAGCTTTTTGCTGTTATCAGTCACCCATGCTAGAGGCGAACGTTTTATTTTCTTATAAATCAAGAACGACAGGTGGTTTAATTTACACAACTTGTGTTCTACGAAGTACAAGTGCCTTAACTTATGCAACTTGTATACTTAGAAGTGCAACAACTACGTTATTTTAAACAATTTTTATAATCAGAAATGCCACAAGTCTCTTATTTCACACAACTTGTATGCTCAGAAATATGATAAATGGTTTACTTTACGCAACCTGTATGCTCAGAAGCGTAAGAAGTTAGCGTAAGAAGCGTAAGAATATTACGCAACTTGTAAGGTTGGAAGTGCGACAATTGTCTTATTTTACGCAACTTGTATGCTCAGAAATGCGTCAGTTGTCTTATTTTACGCAACCTGTATGCTCAGAAGCGTAAGAAGTTGTTTATTTTACGCAAGGTGTAAGGTTGGAAGTGCGACAATTGTCTTATTTTACGCAAGTTGTAAGGTTGGAAGTGCGACAATTGTCTTATTTTACGCAACTTGTATGCCCATACATATATGCGACAAGCGACGTTTTTACGCAACTTAGATTAGGAGGCCAATAAGTGTCTATTTTATGCAACTTTTATGCTCAGAAGTAAGAAAAGTCGCTTAATTTACTCAACTATAATGGGTATAAGGGCGACAAGTGCCTTTTTTGCAAACGCGAAGAAAAGAACATCTACATATAACAACATTTAATGAAATACTCGGCTACTGAGATTCTTATAAAACTGTGCCAGATTTTCTTCGAAGACAAGAAGTTTTCCAGTGAAACAGTAGCGTAGGAGTACGTAAGTCCTGACCGTTATTCCGAGTCTAACGACTTCGTCCCTTGCGTAAGTTTCCACTTGTAATACCTTGTTATAAAAAGTGCTTTCACTTGAAGTTACTTTTCGGTGAATATAAGAGATTCTTAAAAGTTTATGGACACTGAGAGAAAATCTTTAATCGTGTAATTAAAAAGAGAATTTTACGGTTGTTGAGATTTTTTTATAGAATGGATATTAAAATAAATACATATGTATATCTAGCCGGTTGATCCTACGGGTGAACTAAGTTGCTGGTAAGTTGCCGAGCCATCGCGCGAGCCAGTCGCGAATTCTGTTCCCACTCAAATCTTATAATTGTACGCCCACTATTAAATTATTGTAATAAAAACTAGTTTGTGATCTAATAACCATGTGTGAGATATAATTAACTTGAAATTCCCTTAGTAGCATAAAATCTGGATTTGTGTCCGATGCA
>DWMF01001282.1:0-11824 GCA_018244815.1 Parelbella polyzona | reverse complement strand
CGGCGCGGGCGGCGCGGCGGCGGGCGGCGCGGCGGGGGGCGGGGCGGCCAGCGCGCCGTACGCGGGCGGCTCGGCGCCCTTCAGCGGCGCCAACGACGGCTCCGTCTGCGAACGAGCCGCGCGTCACTACCGCCGCTAACTACTGTCTATCGCTCAACTATTCGAATGTTATCAAACCCTGTATTGGATGCGTAAGAAAAGCACTAGTAACTGTATATTTTTCCTTTATCCTTTGAAGTGATATCCGTTAGCGAAATTCTAAACATTTAAACTTTATTCTACAGTTATGTTGGCTCATAATTTAAGCTGAAATAAATTAAGCTTCTTGAGAGTTGATTAGCTCGTAAGACTTACGAAAGTGGTCTCCTGGTCCAAGGACTTCATTGGAGTATCATACGGAGCAGCGGGCTCCGCCCAGGGCTGCAACTCTCCGGAGGCGAATATGCCGTAGATGGTGATACCAATAAAGTGCACCGTGGCGCCCATGAGGAATACTGCCCGCCATTCCGTTATGGCCTTCTCCAGTTTATTCTGTGTGGAGAATATTTCATAATTGTCAACCAATCTAATGCCAATCGCTTACGTCGTTATTTACACTGTTTAATAGTAGTACAAAAACTCGACATTGTATACATTTGCTTTTTATTCGTTTCAAAACTTTCAATAATATCAATAAACAAACACACGTGAATGCTTGTAGCAGCGTAACCGTATCGATATAATGAACACATTCGATCAACCTATATCATGAGATTCATAAGCGTACAGCCTTTCATAATCCGTGTGATCCGCGTGCACCCTTCGTCGGGATGCGGTGCAGGGCGGGCGGCGAGTCAGCGGAGCATGGAGACTCGCGATAATAAAGTGCTGGGCGCGAGGCGGCTCATTTGGTATTCAGCGCTGGCGGCGCACGCAGCTCGATTTCCTTTTTTAAATTAGCCACGGCCAAATGTCCTCTTTGTTTCCTCGCGCGAAGGAGGCCGGGGCGTCGCTCGCCGCACGCTCGAGTGGCAATCGAATCTCGCACCGCGCACCGCTGCACGTTATTGCCACTAAGTAGACGCCCGAGTAAATAACGCGAAACTTTCAACGAGTTTTACGAGATATTGCCGCTTTATTGGAATTATATTTACAGAGGTTTCTATTGAGCGGCTTTGGCTATGTCGCAAACGATTTAACTTACTCCTAATATTTTCAAGGGTTTATGAGTAATTATGAGAAAAGATTTTTTTCGAAATGCATTTATTTATTTGAACTAAACTGCAATTCTATCCGAGCTAAAATATACTTGGTAACAGTAGCGAGCTCAACATAGCGGGATTCGTATCTTTGCCTCTTTATAAGTTCGTATTTTATGTATAGAAACGATAAAAGAAAACTGAATAAAAGGGCACCACTAATCTCTTTCAAAGACAGACAGATAGACAGACAGATGCTGGTAAACAAGTCTGCCTATAGACACACATGAATATATAAAGACATTAAATGTATAACAGTTTTTTTAACTACTTCAGCCTAGCAAGCATTTGTAAACGGGCGACTTGATGGTAAGTTGTTACCATCGTCTACGAACACTTGCACCACCTAAGAACTGACCAATGCGATATCAGCTTTGGAAATGAGATTTCTTTGCTCCTTTCTCAATGAGCTCTATCATACTGCTTCGGGAATAACTCAAACGGGAGCTTTTTACTCGTGCGCGGTACAGACAAGCACGCAAATCGAACTGAGGAAGATCGTCACCAGTCCAGTTGACGTGTATAAAACCTCCATTTTGTACATAAACACATTTGCGGGGTGGATATGTAGGTACCTTCCTATTGTAGATATTATTCACTAATGTAAAAGGTGAATAAATGTTAACTAAAATTAATTAATGATAAATTATTTATCATTGTTCTAATAGAAGTGACTTATTACGTGTTAAGTCAATACAGTAATGAACGCGCGCGTGAACGGTACGGAGCGGGGACTCACTTTCTCCTGCGTCATGTAGTCGATGACGATGGGCACGACGAACCCGGCGATGGTGCCGATGCCGTTGGACAGCCCCATGAGGATGGAGGCGTAGCGCGGCGCGATGTCCAGGTGGTTCACGTTGTAGCCCGAGATGGCGAAGCCGCTGCACGCCACGCCCAGCGTCAGCTCGATGGTCGCCACGTACTGCCGCCACAAGCAATACTCAGTTACTAATAGTCTCATATATTATTAACATTGAATAAATTGCTGAAGGGTGACTTGAACCTTTTAGAAAGTAATAAACTAAGTATCTTGAATAACTGCGGAAATCTCATGATATAATATAAAATATCTTTAGTAGTGTAGTTGTACGCGTAGTTCAAATAATGTATAAGGGTGTTAGGAACAACAAGCTTGTCCAATATATTCATGAATTTATCTATTTCGGTAATCACGACAAGCTGATATCGGTTCTTATAGTTAAGCATGGTAATTGCGGTCTATAGAAGAACAACACTTGCATATAAGAAGTATCGTACCTTATTGTCAGCATAAGCGATGAGCACGAAGAAGAAGGCCTCGAGGCCGAAGCCGCCGCAGTTGAAGAGCTTGCGCACGTTGGTGGTGCTCATGATGTTGTTCTTGCGGAGGTAGTCCGCCATCATGCCGCCAATGGGCACCAGCGACGTCATTATCAGGTGAGGAATCGCGCCCACGAAACCGGACTGGTGGACATTTCATTAATAGGTATTTACACAACTGACCCTAATATTGCTGGATGACTTAATTTGTGAGTTGAACTATTAAATTACTATGTTCATAGACCTAACACGATAATTTATAATAAAATTCAATTTAAATACTTTAAAATTCATTCTGATAGATATACCGATACAAATTAGTCTAAAAAAAGAATTATTATGTACTAAGAAATGTCAAATAGTATGTAAAATATAAATACCTAATACTTATAATACAGAGTTACATATAATAGAGATCAAGTAATCACAAAATCATTTAAAAATTGAAACATTTATTACAAATTAAATCTATTTATAAAATGGACACACCTCAGTAATCTGCATATTGAACCTGGTGTTGAAGTACGCAGACTGGAATATTACTAATAGACAGAAGTTCCACGTCCTGCAGAAGTTAGCTACGATTATAGCGTACACCTGCAAGAACACAATGACAGGTAACAAAACTAATTTGATTTATTCGTTGTCTTTCATTAACATTAGCAACTCTATCAATACACGTAAAACATTACGTAGAATTATATTTCTTGTATAATTAAACAAAATTAAATTTATATTGACAAAATAATAGGCAACCAGATGCGTACAAATAAAATGTTACGAGTAGGTATTTGAATATGTCTTTGGTAAAGAATCTGTCTTTGGTATTAGATTATTTGCGTTTTTAAAGTGACAAGTTTAAATCTCAATAGCTACCGTTGTTGAATCTGTTTTCTGACGATGCTGCTTTAAAATTAAGTTAGTGGTTCAAGAAGTGTGGTGATTTGAGTACTTTATCAGTGAATATATAGCTTATATTACTTACGGGTGGCGAAGTGGCAAAGGCTTTCCAGGGCGTGTTCCAAAAACCAGGCATGGCAGCCTGAGTGGCCGTTCCGAGCGACTGCTCGATGTAAGTCAGCTCCTTACCGGTAATGTGAGGGTGCTTGCTCGGTCTCTCGAACACCAGCCACAACCACATGAGGTACCTTTGCATATTTTTAACTCCTTATTACTTGCGAAAAGGTATATTTGCTTAGTAGCATGTTGTTTGAAAAATGTATGTTTCTTACTATGTATTAAATTAAATGTTACTGTACTAACGGAGTTTTTACCATAGAGACAACATTTATATATTTTATAATTGATTCTTTTGTTAATTTGCCTCTTCCTAAAGACGTGTAATAGACATATTAAAATATGGTTTATTTATAATATTTATCCAAGAAAATTGAAAGCATTTCACTTTTGTGGACACTAGTGTAACTTACCATATAATACCAGAAACCCCATAGAAGTAGAATGGAGTTTGCCAAGAGATGTAATCTGTGAGGAGGCCGGAGAGAGGCATGCCTATGACAATGCCGGCGTAGGTGCCACAGAAGGCCAGCGTGGCCAGCCGCGACCGCTCCAGCGGCGGCGCCCACATGCGCCAAATACCGTGACACGAGGGGTACGTGACACCCTATGAATATAATTATTTTATTCATCGCGGAAAACTTTTCCACCATTAACACGCCTTTCATAAAATTTTTATACCTATATTTCTTTGTTAGGTGCTATAAAGTTTGTTTTCGACGCTTTTTGTTTAAGTACCTAACCATTTTTATTAGGTATAATCAATTTTAACACACACATGTTAAGGTTCCCATTAATATTTATGTATTATTCCCATTTTTTTCAATTTAAGACCCTACAAATAGATATCACAGAAAATGTTTCTTAAAAGCAATAAAACGTAACATAAATCAGACAATAGTTATTATACATATTCTTGTAAATCTGAAGATTTAATACGATAGCGTTGCCATTGACGATCGCGCTAAGCCGGGCACGGAGATGAGTAAATACGTAACCATGACGACGCGTGGAGGGATCAGTAATCCTAAAGAGCCTTTGTACTTGGAAAGCGATTTTGACTGAACTCAAGTGCGATTAGGAGCAGATACCGATCAATGGCGAATTGAAACCGTATTTGATGTAGAAGGTGAAATAAAATCAACGGTGAATACGGCTAGACAAGGCAGTGATAGGCAGATAGTGATGTTGTATGACAAATTAAAGAAAAACAAAACCAACTAGGGTTCTGTACACAAAAAAGTGGTGCAACATTTTATGCTAAATTCACTTGTTTTAGAAGGAAGGGGAGCGGCGGAGAGGAACGTGCCGCAGCGAGCATCCGATACGAATTGGAACATCCAAATGTGACGCATCACTAATAAGCTTGATCATACACCGGCACGTTTTGAATGCGAAATGTTCAAAATTTAACCGAACGCTATGATATGCCACACGATTCTATGATCCCCTAAACGGAGTAACATAAGTATAACAAAACACTGATGCGATTGAAACATTAACGTTATGTAAAATCTGACTAGTAGGGATGTCAGCAATTCCAAGCTTCGTTTAGGAGTTTAAGTCAATCGCAGCTGCCTGCAATGTACCTTACTGTACAACAAACGAGACTGGCGACTGGCTGAACACAATTTATCTAAGCACGGTTAAATGCCCTGGCGCTAAAAGGTAGCAGCTTAGACGATGCGACAACCTGCAACTTCCTAGCATGGAGAGGATGGGGAAAACTCTCTTTGGAGAGGTTTATATCCACTAGCAGTACACTTATACATGTTGACAATGATAATGATAAGAAACTAACTTGAAATACAAACCTCAACAAAACCCTGAGCAATTTTCAGCATGACGACAGCCGCCGGTCCGACAGACATGGCTCCTGGTATCGCCATGTTGAAAATAGCGGACGCCACAATTGCAGCACCGAAGATTTTGTTCGCTGGATACATGGACGCTAGAAATCCACCGGGCACCTGGGTGATCAGGTACCCCGCGAAATAAGAGGAATCTATAGAAGATTCCACGCTCACCGTCCAGTTAAAGGGCGTGTCTTCTTGCACCCCCTTCGAAGTCTAAAACAATTAGTACAAATGAAAATCGCACTAGAATTATTACTCGAATAAGTAACAAATAAAACATGTATTAACAAACATGTTTTATTTGTTACATAGGTACATGTTTTTTTTGTTACTTACACGTAACCAAAAATTCTGAATACACGAATAAAGTTGATTGCAAACTCAATGGCTAAATAAGAGGTACTCATAAAAACTTCAAGTTATATGTATACCGTCACACTAGGGCCCTTCTACGTCAAATATCTCTATCCTTAGAGACCTGACGTGCTTCATCTCCATTCATAACTCTCATCATATACACACGCCAGTTTTGGCTTTCAACTTCCCCATCAACCCCCCATCTGTCCTATTCACTGTACGTAGAAAATGCTACGGTTACGGTTACAAAAGTAATAGGATTGTAAGAGATTGCTTACATTGTGGACCTCCGTCATTTTGAGTTTGGCCATGCTCATGTTGCAGCGCATTCCGAACATGATGCTGAACCCGAAACAGGCCAGCAGCGCCACCGTGTAGCGGGCGCTGAGACACGGGCATTCCGCACGCACATACTTATCTGGCGTATTATTATTAGTATTATTAGTTGAACTAAACGTACTATGTACAAAAATATACTTTAAATAGTAGATATCCTTATTCCTATGTCATTGTTGAATGGCAATTACGTATTACATCTTTGTAGTTAGTATAAAATGTGTTAGAAATCTGATAAGATAAATAAATACATAGTAAAATTATAAAGAATTAAAAATTAAATTATTAAATTATAAATTAAAAATTATAAAATTATAAGTAATTCCGATCATACAACCAAAATTTATACCAATAAATAATATCAATATATTCGGGCCCTCTAGTAAGAGCATCGCACACTGTAGCATTTAGTATACAACCTAAGTCTTTTGTCTCAACTGTCCCCGTTTGCAATGAACAGTACTGAACATCGACACTGTTAAAAAATAACATAATATTTTTTTAAAAGGTAACTGCAAATTATGCAAATAAATTCAGCATTAACCTATATGCCGCGGAGGTGGTCGGTCCGGTGACGGCGGAGTCTCCAAGTCCTCACCATCGTACATCTGATCATATCCCTTCTGCTCCACATGGAAGTTCTCGTACTGAGCATTTCTGTAACAAAACCCTTACTGTACATATAGCAATTAGATTATTTTTAATATATCATTACGCCAGATCTCGTACGGAGTAGGCAGCGAGTATGGAGTGCTAAATATTATATCTTAGAGACTTCAAACATTCTTAGAGACTTTGGGCGTTTTTCCTACATCCTTCACTACGCATACAAGTATATATGTATATATAAAGATTTTATTATTATTTCGGTAATCATAAGCCCCAAAAACAAAAAATAGCTGATTGACTCGAAATAACAAATAAGTTGTTTATCATTATTACTCATACGTGGGTTCAGCATCTTCTTTAAATGATAAAATAATTAACCAGAGAGAATGTATTGATGCTACGAGCAGAAAATCCTTATCGAGTTTTTAATTTTGTAGTGTATTGCGCTGAAGCACTCTCTTCATATCGGCGGCTCTACGTAGAGTTCGATTACAAATGATATTTCGCCCTATTTCCTCGCAATTAAAACGTGCTGATGGGGCGTAGAGTGATGAGAAAACTGAGTTAAAATGCACCGTCTGCGTTAATAACGTGACACGCGAGACTGCACCTGCATGCGACGCACAGATACGTGATATCGAATATTTTGCACGTACCTACACATTAAAAGCAGCTAGTACGTTAGTTAATTTTCATATTAATTTAGTACATGATAGTATAAGAAATTTTCAACGTAAAAACTTGAGAATATTAAAGAATTTTCACACCTACTGGTCGAAACACGATATCGATCAAGAAATTGCATATTGTGTAATAGTAGATATAATTAGCGGTAACCGTACTTTTTACTTTTCATTTCGCTACATTGAAGTAGAATGTTAAAAGTTACTTTATATTCATATTTGGGTATGTCTAATTATTTAACTACTATTAATATCACAATCTCAGGTCACCTATGATAAATGGTCATCGTTTACATAAAAATTAACCTTAACCCTTAAACCTTAACCCTCTCAATATGAGAGGAGACCCATATTCCAACAGTGGAATGACATAAAAATGTAACAGAAGTATGCCCGTATTTGTCCCATGGTGGCCAAAGGAGTGTAGTACTCTGATATCTCACCAGTTATAATATACGTCCCATGGAATAGGTGGTAGGTGCTGGTGGTGGTAGTTACCATACGCCGGATATAAATGCATATTACGAGCTGTAATCAAACCAAAGATTTCTCGATCAGTACTCGCGTTTACACCCATTACACCAACGAGGGAATAAGTCAATATCAAAATACATTCTATACAATGTTTGCCTCCCCTCGTACACATGTTGTTGGTGATAATATTTTTTCTGAAACAGCTTTCGGCGTACAAATTAAATAATACTAAACGGGTACACATCACACTACTGTTTCGCAAACAGCGAGTGGCGGCGCAGAGGGCGCACGCTAATAGAATCAGCGACGTAACGGCGACGTCACATCGCATACACACAATGAATGTCTACGTCACATCTTGATCCGCTCTAATGAATTCCGAGTTTTACTTGTGTGGTATTGAATGTGGTTTTCACGAAAACAACTTGATCAGTATGAGAACTAACAAACTATGCCTTTAAAAATATTATACATTAGAAATAGATAAACTCGGCGTCGCTGGTAAAATGGTTGCAAGCGCAATTGTTATCGAGATATACTGGGTCCCGATATTTAGGTGGGGCACAAACGGCTGTTTTTATCTAATAGTAGCTCGGAGTTTGGATTTATGCCCTATGTATGGTAATTGACACACCGCCCATACCACGATAGGACATACATATGTGTATATAATCTAACCGGAGGAACATGATAGTGTACTACACTCCTCTACCTTCCACTTTGGGAATTAAAAGCATGATATTAAGTTTTTTAAGTATACATAGATAAATGTAGTAATTACTAATTACATAATCATCGACTCATTTATACCAGTTCCGGACACGGGTTTTTTCACAGAATGCCATATGGCTTGAAGCCACGGCCCCGGTTTGCCAAACTGGCCAAGTCGGGATTGGCAGACTTCACTAGCCTTAGAAAACATTTTAGAGAACACTGAGATGTGCAAATAACCTTACGATGGTTTCCTTCATCGTTACAGAAAGTGACATATAATATCAATTAATTTAATACAACGGTATTTAACGGACTTCATAATATTAAAGAACAAAATATTCAAATTTAATTTGAATACTTTGCAGAATGCTCGTAGAATATCTCCATGAAACACGGGAAACATGATTTAATTACCTCCTTCAGAGTGCAGTTTAAACGCAAAATCCGGACGCGCGACATTACAGCTCTGGTTAAATACTGGTGTCCATTAGCGGTACAAACCTTATTAAGTATTCATATTTGCAATGCTCCCCTTTGCAAAGTGGGACTGTTGATGCGGCATCTCCAGTCCCGTTACAGCTAAATGCATTAGAATGGGATCTAGCGAGAGCAGTCCCGTTGACAATTACGCGGGGATCGCGGACCGTAGGGGAGTGTATGACGCGATGACGCGGTGACGCAATGACGCTGTGACACGGTGACGCCGAACCACGCCGTGACGCGCGCGCGTCGAGCCGCGCGAGGGTTCCGTCGTTTCCACTTGGTTATGCCTTTTATGCGACGATTCATTACCAATGGCGTTTAAATGGGGGGAGCGAACAGATAGCCACATTTATTACTTTTGTCAGCGGAAAAATGAATTTCCAGCTCAGTAATCTTGATTTTATGAATGCTAAAAAGTACAACCATATAAAATGTATTGTGTTTGAATTTAATCTTTCCCTTCTGTATTGTTTTTAATTGTTACATCAGTGTTAGAATTATTTATGCGCCTTTGTTTGTATTGTTTGTGTTTTAAAAAAGACAAGACGGAGCGGAGAATGTTACGAGAAAGTTTTCATTTGCCTTACCGTTTTAAAAAAATAATATAACGTGTAAATAAATAGAATCAGATTCATTTGAATAACCATGAAAACGAATTTGCAAAATGCTCTCTGTTTTAATAAATCAACGTCTTAAATTTATCTGGTTTTTACCCGGACATCGTTCGCGCTGAGTTCTCTTAGAGTCTTTCATTCCTTATTTTACTTTTCTATAAAATGACTTAAAAACATTTTTGATTGTCCTATTCCTATTCTCTTGAAACAGTAGCTATAAGATAGGGATTCTTAGCTGGTATTGCAATAAAACTGGCAGACAAATTTTAATATTTAAACAGAGATATAGATTTCCTGCAATATTTATTATATCGATAAGGACATGGATGACATAACAAATAAAAACAAAAATTATCATATTTCGGATCTCCCCTCGTCTCCACTGCGATCCGGCTAATGCATACCCTATGCGCATACCTATCATTATGTGACGCAACTAAATGGTGTAATTATTGTATCGCGCTAGTGTGTATTTACCCTATAATGGACGCTGACGTTTTAAAACGTATACCTTTAGAAGTTTAATGCATACCATTGTTATGAAAAATCGACATCTTTGCAATTTCTGTTACATTCATATCAAAAATCACTGTAAGCATTAGTACCCAACATATAATATTAATTCCTTATAATACGTCTATTTATATGTATGCATGTATGTATGTATAATTAAGACAAATATTACGAGAATGACAAATAGGTCAAATCCTTTCTGATGGGGGAGTTAGAAGTTTCCGAAACCGATACAGAAGATGCAAGTCGGCTATAGAAGGGCACACACTCTGCGAGCACATAAAATTTTTGTACGCGGTGCTCTCTGATTACCTGGTAAAGGATGTGGCGTGATATTATCGTAAATTCCATTTTGTGTGTAAATATTATATTCATTTAAAACCACGGTGAAGTTAATTTCAAGTAACTTTATACGCAATATAGCTATATTGAGATGCATTGTGGAAACTTTACTCTAACTTTAACTTGCTAACTAATTTTCATAAACTCCATTAGAAACTAGTGAGCGCTGCCACAGTTAAAATTACAACAATCTGACCACAGCTCGTGACGTCATCGTACTGCACTAAATAATATGGTTAATTATAGCGACAATCCAGTTTTTAATCATTCAAATAAAATAGGTTCGTTTAACGTGCTCTACAATTATTAGATTTATATAATTAACTCATCCGTTTAAAAAAAAGATATTCGTCTCCTTTAAGGACATTTATCTCTTTTGGGTATATTGGTTTTTAATTTCCTCTTTAATGTTTTGTATTATTCATCCGTAAATAGTATAATTTAGACCTCACAAAACAGGGAGCACGGTTTTTGCAAGCTGTTTTGCCGAGCTCCCGAAGACAGGCTCCTGGATGAGACGTGAAGAGCAGGGTGTTGGGGAGTAGCGCAGATCACAATATGCACTTGAACAACCCCCACTATGAATACCTATACAATCCAGGGAAGAACGCGGCCGCGTCTCCATTAATTAACATTACACGTAGTTAATAGAAATTTTTGTGTTATGGTAGGTACAAAATAAATGTATGCGAAACACAAGCTCTCTTTAGGCTTGCTTTGCAATCAGTTACCCGCATGTAGACATGTTCCGTGACATTTGTTACTGTTATTATTGAAGTTACTAATAGGTCACGAATTTGGGTAATGTTTGAATTTTATTAACGGGTTATAATACAACATTATGATGGAGAAGTAAGTAGTAACAATGCATAAACTATATTTCTGAATAGAAGTACAATGTCCTAAATAATTCGACCCCCTTCTCTTTTATTTTCAGCAATATTACACTTTTCATGTTCACACACTATGCCATAAACAGTGTAATAATATTATCGTAAATCAATATTCGTTATTACAAATACCGTTCGTTGTTAATATAATTAGGAAGCCCAGCAGTAGTTCTCATAGGGAAGACGTAACTAATTAATTCATGGCAGACTTTTCTTCTCTTTGTCTTTCAGCTCTAACGAGTAAGTTGTTAAAGTTGGCCGAACTTGTGCATACTGTTCTCGTCTCTTTGTCGCGATAAAATAGTTTAAAATGTTTACGAAGAATCCTTATTCATGCCGATTGAGATTTCATTAACCGTAACTCTATTGTTTGACTTGGTAGACGTACGACTTACC
>DWMF01001281.1:0-11824 GCA_018244815.1 Parelbella polyzona | reverse complement strand
AATATACATAGACGAAACACGATAAGCATGTATAGATAGAGATGTTTAGCGCTTGGTGCTTACTGTCTTCCGCGTAAGGGACCTGGCGTGAATATATACATAAAATACTCAAATATGTAATAATGTATGGAATATTATGAATTATGCAAGTCATTGCTCAAAAAAAGAGTATGGATGACTATTAAATTTTCTTGGTAAACCCCTAAAAATCAAAATTAATGTATTTATAGAGCGACGTGAACAGTTTCATTTGCAAAAAAAACAACCATATTCGGTGGGAACACTTAATATTAGGTAACAATTTTATCGTTCGTATTAAACACATGTACAAGTACATATTGAGTACAAGAACACCCCGTAGGTAAGTGTTGTTGGGTGCACATTGTTTAAAAGAGCGTTACGTCACGGGTAGCCCAAAGCGGCGGGCGGCGTCTGTGTCCGCTCGTAAATTAGGACCTCAGCGACCGAGCTCGACGAATTAACATAATAAAAAGGGCGCATTCATAGCCAGGCCGTAAATAAAGTTTTATAGTCGACGCTCTAATGCGCACAGAAATGTCGCCGGAGGGGTCTTCGAGACCCGAGATTCACACTCAATGGTTGTATCGTTTAAGGCGAAACGTACACCGATAATAATAATGTTACTTTTTTGTTTCAAGTTTGTATGATATTTACGTTTATAATCTAACAATTCAATTAACTGGTAGATACTTTTTACGTACCATATTCCATTTAGAAAATTGTTAAATCCATTCAGTTTTACGTGGATTTAGAAAACGCGAAGGAGGAAATGTATCCAAATACTTATTTTATGTCAAAATATTTAATGGTTATGTCGATTTCAAGAATTATTATCAAGTCATTTACCTAGCTGTTAGACAACTCATCATGAAAATTAGTATCTACCCAGTGTGCGTTCAAGCTCCGCTACATGCGACAATGAGATAGGTGCTACAATAGGTCAGTTGAACGTCGAGGGTGCTTCAAATTGAATATTAAATACAGAACACGGTTTAAAATTCTTGAGTGGGGACGCGTCATTGGAGGGTTAAGTGACCATGGTGTTTCGAGTGCATGTAATAAATTATGCGAATAGAATACATAAATGTTAAAAGTATTTTTTTCATTTAACCCGTCGATTTAAATTATCAGATTCGAACCGAGTTATATTACGCCATTACTTTTTAAAATATGATTGAATTCATCTTATGACAAATGGAAGAGTCACTTAATACCAAGCAATAGACATAAGATCACACAACCTTCTTATGAGCAACATGAGAAATTGAGCTCGAGCTCCATCGCAGGTAGGTACTGCAGAGGTCTATAAAATAGACTTAGCAGTAAAAAAGAAAAGACTGCAGTCCAACATAACATTTACTTCAATTATTGTGACTTCAATTTTGATTTCGACTTGAATCTTTATTAAGTATTTAAAAAATACAAATTATAAAAGTGTCCATAAATACTAGTTTGTAGTTTTCGTTTTAGCCAGTTGGTGTGCTGTAGAATTATTTGTGTGCTCTGTCACTGTCATATATGTACATATGTAAGTACTAAATGTAGAAAAGACGTTTTCTTTAAAAATAAACGAAACCTCTCAGAAATCATTCTCAATTTACTGAATCCCAACAATATCGAGTTTGACTGCTATATTCTACTTGCATATTACCCACTTTATAACACATAATCATAATTACACCACTCGATGCAAACAGATCAGGTATCGTTATTGAGTTTCCTCTCGCGCAAAAAAGCTCTTTGACGGTTTTATTTTCCGCTTTGTGACTTTTAATTTTCGCCAATCTTCAGCCATAAAGGGGTTTGGTGCGCCGTCAAAGCCTCTCGCTGGGGACGATATTATGAAACGCAGTTCGGTATGAATACCTTTCATTATATGTATCTACATATATAGTTAAGAGTATTCACGGTACGCTATCCATTGGATCGTATAGATATGTTGCAAATTGTACGTCCCATCAAAGCTACCAATGTATAGAAAATAATAAATTTGGAAACACAGTTCGGTATAAATATGTTTTATTATATATAGTTGTGAGTATTCACGTAGGTACGGTAGCCATCGGATTATTGATTGCTTATCATGAGATGGTGGTCAAGCGTCGTAGGGAAGCTGATCTCCGCGTGGCTTATCGTCAAACTTACAGACTACAGCTGTATAGGATTTGATATTGCTGTACCAACGAAAGAAATAATAGGATACCTACATACAACAAAGTTCTTTGTAATGTTCTCGAAAGCTTATGAAGTCTACCGATCCGCACTTGCTCCGTTTGGTAGAATATCGTCTTGAACCGTAAGGGAAGGTTATTATGAATGGATACATGTATATAACAATGGTGCAAAGAAGTTGATAATGAATCTTCGTATTCCTCGTACGAATATAAGAGGTTATATGACAATTAGTTTTAGTGTCAGGGCTTTCAGAATTCGCTGCTAAAACAATTGCCATGTCTGTTTTTATTTCAGTATTTATATGAGAAACAATGAATACTCTCTTATAGTCCTATTGACGATTCATCTAAAAGAATATGTACGTCAGACGCCGACCGCGGCTAACACGATAGGCGGCCGGCCGCTCGCAGCTACATCTAAGATGGTCTAGCGAACAATTTATGTAATCTGATAGATACACGAAAACGAACTCTGTAAATCAAGAAATAAGGCACAAAGTTGAACAGAAGCACTAATTTACTTTTTGAACACCTTCAAAGATTCTTGTCCTATTTTCTTTTGAGCAACATTTTAAAAAGAGAAAGATGGAAGGTTTATGAGTAGCTCTTTACGAATCCTAAGTTTCGAAATCGTGAATTTTTTTTTGGTGTAGGTACACATAGATACAGAAAGTTCTACACGGTTTGCTTGGAAACTGCGTCTGTTTTTCGATGTACAAACTGTCAGCCTTTGTGGCGTGATGAGACAAATGTGGAAATTAGGTAACCTCAGAATAGATTTTACATAGAGTTGACCTAAAAATGATTACAAGTAAAATCGCAAAACAACAACTTGGAGGTCGTTTCTTGCGTCAACACGGAGGTAGGTCACTCGATCAGCTTAGGCTATTTTCTATTGGGACAGAATATCGGCCAGATCTGTCATTGGAAGGACAGGATTATGGTAATAGGTGGCGCGACACGGGGAGTGGTACGTGCTCCGTCATACATCGAGCCTCTTGGGAGCTATGACCCTACTTTTTCGAGTATCAGCGATGGACTACTTCAATTCTCTCCAAAATACAAGAATCATTTTGACATGGATGAGCAAACACGGCACATTGTACCTTTACTTTATATTTTTTCTTCTGAACCGTTATGCTTTTAAAATGATTGAAGTTTTCTAATTCGCTCTTGTCCACAGTTCATCTATCAATTACTATCATATTTTCAATAAATCTGATCTTAACCCTTCTCATTCTAAAAGATGAACTTTGCCCAACAGTAGAACGGTCGTGAAATTAAAGCGGTTGAATAATAACGCTCAAATTGGGTTACGAACTATGCCCAGCCGTGGGATATTTATTCAAAGCATAGACAGCGAAGCTTCGTAAACTGCAGCGTCATGTTATCGTCGCTCTCGGAGCGGCCCGTCGGATATATCATATAATTCCCATCAAACGTATTGTTGGCGCTGACAGCTTCACGTAAGCTCACATGACGCTATTGTGCCGCCCGCCGGAGGAATCCACACGTGAAATATACTCCCTTTCAGTATAGCTCATGTGTGAAAATATTGTAATCCGCGCACGTTACGTGCCTTCAGTTTTATATTCCTCAGTGCTTTAAAATAGTGCTATGCTGCTTTCATTTTAAACGCGAAAACTTCATAATTCATTATGACAACTTTGTCTTACTTGTGCCGACAATAGAACTTGCGATGACTTAGTCGTTACCCCGTACTGCTATATCTATGAGCTAGTCAACCTTGAAGCTACTTCCGTAGAACATTTATTAGTTTTATTTGTCCATAGTCCACACTGACGTAAGTATCAAACCAAGCACTTTTTATACCTGCTTTTTTAGCCTTTTTCAAAAAATTATAGAAAGCGACAAAATATTAAACTGTACTATTAAGCGTTTGTTCATATATCTATTAAGTTTTCTAGCAGGATATTCAGTCATATAACACACAACGTATGGATATCAAAATAAAATAAGCAAAATCACGCCTGTAATACCCGAAGGGGTAGGTAGAGCAGTGTGAGCAGCCTCAAACGTTTCATCAGTTACGTTTGATGTCTCATGGAATAGGTGGTGAGCCTCAAATAAAATATTTTTTCACAAAGCATCGCAGCTATTACTTTGCACATTTTTGTCCGCTGCGGGATCCCTTAAGGTTATCGTAGTATAAGTTCTAATTTCAGAAATCTTCGCCGTCACCGCAATATCGCCGGCGAGCGGCGGCGCGCGGCCGGAAATAATATTTAATTCTCTTCGCTCGCCGGATTGTTGAACGTGACACGGACTTACATGATCGCTTAGGGTAAGGCGTTCTACTCACTTCTTGTTTCGGCGATTTGCCGATTTTAAGTAGGTGTATATAATTTTTTTATCGAATTCGGAAATGTGGTCTTGACTTTTTATTTTGTTCAATATAGACTGAAGTTGGTTGAACGTTTGTCCTCAACAACATTTTTTTTCTTTCTATCTAATTAACGATTCATTTTAGGGCGTTGTGTTTGTTTTGTGCGATGTAAACTCCATATTATGCTGACTCGTTCGAATCGTCTTTGCATGTGTTCGTAGGAGCTTGAAAATGGGAGCAAGATAGTTGATGTCATTACTACTATTGTTAATTTTCACACCAGCACATTTTTCATAACCGAAAAAAAGTGTCTGAAAATATCAAGTTTCTACTCGAGAACGTAAAATTCGTATCTACCGACTTCAAACAATTGTAATCTTATTACATACTGGATGTTATCGCAAAACTCCATAAAGATATCCATAAATAAGCATACCAATTACCTGCTATAGATAGCATTAGACCGGTGTAACTACGTGAGATAATACTGACAATCTATGGTACGAGAAAACATTCAAATGGTACTCAGATACTAACTACGTAGGCGAATATATCAGCGGGTGGATTTAGATTCAGAGTATTGGAATCATATCATATTATTTTACATACTCTGTCTTACAACAGCAGACTTTAATCATTTTTGAATTAGTCGCAACAAAGTCGCTTAATCGCATCCAAAAAAACGCACCACCACAAGTCTTTAGGCGAACAGTTTTCCGAGTCATGGAGCCAGAATACAATTCGGTTACATATTTCTGTTTAGTAAAACCGACACGCGGGGGATCTACTCAACTATTCGCTTCATTATTTTTTTTTCTTTTGCTCTTTCGTGAATAGCCGTCCTTTGGAGCGAAACGATTGTTTTTAAGGATTCTTTTGTTCTTTATTTAATAATGTATCTATGTGCGTACGAGAACAATACATTGTTTTGTTCTTTTTTAAACGGTTATAATAATAATAATCGATTTTATTTGATACAAATTACCTATAAATATAGACTTATTGAAAATGTAGAGCGTTCACTGACTACATAAGTTTATTGAACTAACCATTTTCTTAAATAGAATGTGACCTAAAATCTCGATGCATTCGAATTTTGTATGTCAATCTTAATTTTATATATCAGGGTCACGTTCTCAGTGACGATGTCTCGATGGTTTTGAGATGAGGGTCGCAGTAGATGTCGTTTTGCGTTGCTAAATTTGTTTCTATATTTCCTCAAACCAAAAATGTGCTAGTTTTTGACAGTGTTTTACCAAACAAGGAATCATCTACATATCGAACGCTTCACACGAACAAAGAATAAATGTATAGGAAACTTATATATGGTACATACATAATACACTTGACATGTTATGTAAATTTTTTAATTAAATGTATTATTTAATTGAAATTACTATTTAACTGATCTGTTTATTTTAATGAATGATTATTTAATTGATCTGATTATTTAATTGATTGAATTATTTAATTTAATGAATTTGATGCTATTTACATAGAGTTCAACGCGTTAGTACCACAGATTGCGTAGTACTGAATTTTTCGGTCTTCGTACAGTGCGTGTGGTTGAGTAATAATAATACCATAATTATTATTTCAAGTGTGTTATTAACATTGTGTGATAGCGTGTTATTCAGATGTAACTGCTGTGTTATGGCACTGTGATAATAAAAATGTACCGCGATAATGTTTTAATATAATTATTTCGTAAGCGGTACAAACATCTGTTTTAGTGAGTGACGGTTATATGTATGTACATATATCGTTATCATGAGGGGCGACTTTGTTTACATTTACATTTTCTATTCGTAAGTTTTATTATATTTATCTAGTCAAAGGAAGATGATGAGAATGATGGTGAGGATAATGACGGTGATGTGTTCGAATGCTTAGTGCAGTGACGAATATAATACAGACACGAAAATATATTTTTTTTGAAACTCTAAAGTAACTTTCGGTTAAGAAACTTACATTCGTATTCGTCCATTAAAATACATCAAGTACTTAGTTAATCTTAGATTAAGACTGGCTTTTAGGCAGTTATTTAAAAGGATACGCGTATTCAGCAGTGGAATGAAAAAAGTATTTATCATGATGATATAGCTTATACTGAAATGGCATAGAAAGCAACTGAATACGTGCTTAATAATTCAATATAGTATATAGTCATAAAAAATCAGCATTATAAAATGTAATCGCGAACAAATAAAATCTTGAGATATACTACCGGCAGCGATATACAAAAGCTGTTTAACGTACATTACGAGGGCACTTAGGGGAGCATCCATTGCTCGAAGGTTTTCGGGATTAAAATTTTGGCATCGGGGCGTAATGAAACGCGCACGGCCCATTAGCCAGGAGCGGCCGGCCATTGCTTGCTCACTCGTAATTATAGCAGTTGAAATATGACGGGCCCGGGGCGAATCGATCGCGCCAACCCCGCTGTCATCGGCTGCTCGTGTGCTACTGCGACGGGAGAGTACCTATTTTGGTGTGGAAATACTTACGATTCGAGATGGAACGTAAGCTGCGTAATTACTTGTTTTGTCAACCGCCGATGGGGTTAACGAGGATATTTTTATAATTAAGGAAAATGTGGTGCGATTTGTAGATACTATATGTATGTCATTATTTATTAAGAAGTGCCGTACAAGAAGATTATTTAGTAATCTCTTCTTATTCTTTGTTCTGTCTTTTTCAATGCCTACAACCATTTTTTACCGTTACAATGCATTGAATGTTAGAGAATTACTGCAGGAATCAAGTCCGCTTATTGTGAATTCATGCAATAGAGTAATTAAATAAATTGATACTTGAAATTTCTGTATGAATATTTTGGACTGTAAGTATTATTCATTTTTGTAATAATTATAAAAATATGTTGTTTCTGAAAAGACTAGGTGATGGTAACTACCGTGTTAGTTATTCCGTAAGGGAAAATTCAGTTGTAAAGAAATTTAAATAAACTGAAAACTACTCTATCGGAATGATATATGTTCAATGTGGAGAATTTTCACTGAATATTTCCTTCAGTTCCGTAATAAAATCAACGAAGCTCCGTAGAATTTGTCCTTTATATAGAGCGCGATAAAAATAGCTCAAATATTTCCCTTTTGCTGTATAATGAAAACTGTGAAGCTTGACATCCCAAGATATTAAACATTCCACTAACAGTCCCAGCTAAGGACAAATAATAAGCCTTAAGAAAACAAAAAAACAAAATTTCGTTTTAATGAAAAAATTTATGAGCCATTTCAAAAATAGTCATAGTTTTTTTTAATGGGAGTATGTAACACGCAATGTATACGTCACAAGAATTTGAATTCGTTGGCTATACGCACTACGCAATGGAAGTGAAAACAAAAGGGCGTCCCCATCGTGACGTGACGTAATAGACACGTGGCTGCGTAATCAACTGCACATTGATGTCTCTCTCATACTTATCGCAAAGAAACGAAATAGCAAATGTCACAATTAGTAAAAATCCGGTCACTGGGCGATCAATGTCGTTATCTTGTTTGTTAGATTAGGACCGCAAATTAGAAAAACAAATTGATAATATGCCATGCATATTTTACACACACACATACATTTTACTTATGGAATGTGTGTGTGCAATGTAAACAGGAATGAACAAGTTATGACGTAATCGACACGTGTAGAGCTGGGTGTAACGCCAATACCTAATTGATCTTCGCCATCTCGCTCGCAAGTTGCACGGACGAAAGGGACGGAGTATGTAGGTAATTAGTAAAGTTGCGGTATTGATAGCCCAAGTTGTGCGTTCAATGTTATTATCGAGTTTGTAAAGTTGAGTACCACGAAGCGTACAAAATACAACCTCGATTTGGTTAAATCGTGGTGTTTGTATCACATCTTAAATATGAACTCTCTCCCCCCTTTCCCCCTCCTTATATATCTCTATTTCTAATAAAACTGCGTGTAATGAATAATTACTAACATACCCTATATTTAATCTACTTTTAATGTCAGTAAAGTTAACATGCCGCCTTTTTCTCGTGCTAAACTAACGAGCTAGATGGAATATCTTGCAGAAAAATTTATATGTTCGATAACATCACAGTTGGTCAGGCTTCAAGCAGCTTATGCTTTGGTAAGACAACTGATAAATAACATATGTGTATAATTCCAAGTTCAATAGTCACTGTCCTTTACCACTAGATATGTACTCCATGAGCAAATCAATTGATTAAGTTTGCTTTTGATCATCTAAATATCAAAACAACATTGTACGTATATTACATATAATATTTCATGATCATTTTGTAGGAATTTGACCGCAACGGTCATTATTTGACTCTACTGTTCATTTGCGATCTATAAACATACTATAATAAGAGTTTTTAATTTAATGAATTGCATACACTTCTAGTAATTCAACGCCGACAAATACTTGACTATACAAGCTTCTACTCCTAAACTACAACTTGTATTAAATTTTAAACATCTACCCCAAAATGTAGGGTGACACTCTTGATTTTTTTCTGTACGAGTAATTTATTCCGAGTGCTATATATTTGCAAATAGAACGAGCGTAATTGAATTTAGTTAACGGGATCATACCAGGGTTGCCAGCTTCTTGCAAAAAAAAATACTAGAAAAATAAAATAAGCAAAAGTAAACAAAGGTATAGTTTAAAAAACGTGCAAGCATTTATTCTGTGTAGCTGTGTTATTTATAAAATAAATATAATAATATCACAGTTGTGAGAGAAATTTTTGCCCAGCAGTGGAACATAAAACGGATTGTAGTCATATAAAGATAATTTAAAAATGATCATATACTCATACAATTACATGTATGTGTATTTATATGTTAATAAATTTATGCTAACACAGCATACTAATTTATACTGATTTTACCGCCGAAGGCTATTTCCACTCAGCCGTCGAATATTCTAGAGTAATTAATTAGCATAGTGATCATAAAAATTGTTGTTCCCGAAAAAGCTTCAGAAATCTTTCAAAATAACTAGAAAAAATATGCCTAAAGGCACAATTTATTTATCACTCCATTGATTACAAAGTTGACAACCCTAGCGCCGACCGGTATTTCGGCGTCGATTTCCAGCAGCCCTGCTGAGTTGTTTGATTGAAAAATACCCTCCTACGTATGTATATGCGCACTGTAATCAAGTTTCGACTAAGCAAGCGTGCTTTATGAGGATATTATTGCTTGTTACTCAAAGTGTACGATGTTACTGTGTCGTGGCTGTATTTTATTTTATTCTGTCTTATTTGTCTTATCGTGATTCATTTTTTGCAAATATTATCTATATGCACATATATATATATATAGCTCGTTGGTTTCAAAGACTTCTGATTCCTCCGCAAGATAGTATCATCGTGATCAGCCCGTTTCCGTCCACTGCAGGACACAGACCTTTAGTTAACCTAACAATCTGACCTATCAAGAACATTAGAACATTGTTATAGTCGTGTTTAAACACCGATGATTATCTGTTCGTAGATCTAATGTTGAATGTCATAGGTAATTGCTTATATATTTGCTTCACTTTATGGCATCGATATATGAATCATCCTACACAGCCAGTAGTGTACACCATGCGGCGCCATCTGTCGTCACACATCGAAAGATCTGAATGCTATTCACTCCCATCAGTCACATTGTAAAAACACAATAACACAGTCGAGTAAAACAAACAAGAACCGATTAATCCATGCTCGACTAAAGAAAACCTAGCCTCATTCATTCATTCGTTCAATCCGGGGGATTATGAGTCTTATTGCAATAGGAACAAAGACAAGGAGTGGGGGGGGGGCATTGAATAAGCGGATTAAAACGTACGGACAAACTTCAATGGGCCTTTCCTTTGTACAATGTCATTGACATGTTAAGTTGTTGATCTCTCGAAAAGCTTAAATATAACGAGTTAAGGCGAGAAATAATAGCCATTTTAATGTCACGTTTCATAGCCGCCGTGCGTTCTTGTTCGCGCATTCAGATCGTTTGAATGATTTTGTCATGTTTATACTTGAATAGCATCTAGTTCATGGAGAAACTCTACAGACATCGATTATATTACCATTCATAACATGACGTAACTTGTTCCATAAAGACTCAACTCGCCAGTCCAATATCGTCAGACGAATTTCGAAGGATTAAATTCTCAATGATTTCAATTTTGTTCTAAATAAGGAAAGGACAAACCATATAAATGCTATTTATTGGTTGATTTTATTTTTTTATTCGTTTTTAGCAAAGAGAGCGGGAAAAGATCTGACAGCGGCCATAAATGCCAGATTTCTGCCATTTAGTTACCATGACACATGGCTTGCCTAGTTTGGAATGAGATTGTCGTGTGTAAGTGTCCCAAGATATTTATATTACGACCATATATAAATACAATACAATAGCTAACGTGGCTGTAGCCATTCCCACAGTGCTACGCGGGTTGCTGGTCCACTAATAGTCGCAACTCACCTGCACGCGAAGCGCAGGTATTGTACTAACGTTTTAACGTGTCACTAACGACGTCGTCGCTGATCAACTACACGGCTATACAAGGGATGATACAATCTAACGACCAGTAAAATCGACGTTAACTTCGACTAACTAATATATGTATAACTAATTTAACTGTTTCAAAGCAAATAGTGCACAGTCGAGTTTATCGCCGTTATTTACAATCATCGGGTTAACGGTTATGGGTTTATTGTAACGGTATAATGGTTATTAATAATATAATTTGATCAATATAATATGACTACTTCATAGTTCATATAATATGTATTAGCAATTCTGATTTCGGTTTAATCGTTTTAAATGCCTCCGAATAGGTTGAAATAGTTAATGATAAGGGAATCTTCGATATTTAATTGTTGTTATCAAACATAAGAAGGCTAGAATTCTGTTTCATAGAGGTCACAGAAGCGTTAATACAGTTTAGAAACTTTTAAATGTGTCTGTGTGAGAGAATTGCTGTGTACTAAGCGTGCACGGTCTGTTTTTGTTTGACATAAGATGGAATTATTGCCAAAATCTAGATTATCACGTGTTTTAAGACTAGTACTTGTCTAACACACTCTGCAATAGACTATAAAGACATTACGTTACACAACTAACTTCAAATTAAATAAGTTTTTGTTCAATAAATATATAAATAGATTGATAAATTAAATTTTAGTCCATTCTGAAGACGCTCCATGAAATCCATGAACTATAACTTTACATAATTATGTCAATAATACGTGTTTGATCATTCAGGAGCAATTTAAAAAGGCGCCTCACAAAAACGGCG